>JAOEJH020368569.1:0-12589 GCA_025448215.2 Palythoa grandis
ATGATACATGCCAATCCTAAACGGAATTTTTCATTGGGGATTTTTGCTTACCATTTGTACAAACCGTCGACCAACCGTTTTCCCCATGTAAATGGTAAACAACCATTACTATTATTCCCAAAACAGCCCATTCATAGGCGGCGGCTACTTTGGCAGAGCTGTTACGTAACGCTTATTTTTGGAAATCGAAATTAGAACTGTTCTTTTTGAAATACAGTTTACACGTCTGGTTTTAAGATTACCAAACATATCAACTATCTTTTCTTTTGGTGCGTCAGTAATTCATTCATATGAATAGTTACTAATGACTCTTGATTTTATATGAAAAAACAAAACCACAACGTTGTTCCGCCTTCCTTTTCTTTTCCCGCTTTGCATGTTTAATAAACTGTTACATTAAAAAAAACCATCTCTTAAATTTTGTGATTGCAATTTTTTATTAAAAAGGGCTCAACTACAGACAGGTAAGAGAAGATTAATTGCCGCCCAATAGTCGCGCTGTACGTTTATGCACACCATTGTAATCCTAGGATTTGTGAAAACGCCACGCACTTGACAAGATTATCAAATTTTTAATTACAAATTCGTCTTGAGCGGCATGTTGTGCTTTGTATAGGATCAATAAAAAGTAAAAATCATATCAGACAAGTACACAAGATCACCATAACTTGGGCATTCAACTGGATATGTTCCCCTCTCGATCTGTGCGAGTATGATTGTTTTAAAATAGCTTCAGGTACTGTACACTATCTCAGCTCAGTTCTTAAATTTGGAAGTAAGTTGGTGTTTTTAGATTCGTGTTTTCACTCGAGTTTAGTTTTTTGACACTTGACCAATATAAAATAGCACAAACATGAAAACACTTGCAGTGAATGATTTTAGATATAGCAGTATTTATTGGTAATTTGTAGAACTTTAACACACTTTTCACCGAAAAGAAAAGATTATATGAAAAGGCAGATCCGTCTGGAAAAAGTGCAAAATCTAAACTGCGGTTGATTAGTCTGCTTTTAGAATTAGATTTCTGTGGCCTCCTATAAAATTGAAATGCTAGGGAGAGAAGAAAAATTAAGGCATCCAAAGAGTTTTGCAATCTATTATAATACATTGGGCAATGGAACAAAACTATACGTCTAGCTTTATTACAGCTTTCAAATATCGAGTACAATCCAATTTTCAAATATGTTACGGAACCCCACTGATATAGCCTTCAAAACGTCTTTATTTTATTAGTCCTTCCGATCTCTTTTGCTTGTGCAAGTTAATTCGCTCTATTTCTTAATTATTTATTGTGGATGTTGTGAAAATTTACTTCAAAATTAAAAAGCATGCAATCTCGTAATTTCAAAATTGAAATATTTTACTTTTAGCGGGTATGGCTCTTCAGTTGCTACTCAATCAAATTATTACGCTGCATCTCAACATGAACATAATGTGCTTTACATATATCCACTTTATGAAAAGGATGACATCAGAAACTGCGCAAATGACAAACATGGTTACATAATTCTACAACTATAATGTCCCACGGTAGATAGATACAGTAAAAAGCCGCGTGTAAGAACCAAGATTTTTCAAGTTCAGGCTAAACAGGTTCTTATATTATGGGTATTTACTGATAATCGAGGCTAATTAGGTTTTTAAACGTTTCTACATTTTTTAAATGGATTTCATTGCTGTTGAACAAAATATCAACTATACAAACATGGGTGTAGCCCTTTGACTGCTTTATTACTGATGATTACTACTGTACTACATGCCATATAGTTTGAGACTTTCATTGAAAAGAGGTAGCTAGTCCTCTTACTTGGGTTTACTTGGGTTTACAAGGTTATGGAAATACACGCCAGGGTTTGGCCTTCATTTTATCAACTGACTGAGTAATAACAATTAAGAGAAATTTGTTCAATCAAGACGTGTTGATGAAATTTTTGACTGTAATCCAACAGTTTCTCTGTCATAATTCAGCTTATTATTTCATATAAAAACCTATGCCTACTTGCCTGCTAAACAGGTTCTTATATTTCTGGGTATTAACATGCCAAATCCACTAGGTTCTTACACGCGGGTTTTTGCTGTACAGATAATGAGATATTATTATGTCGTATATATTAAACTATGTAGTGTACAACCATATTATAGGAGCTTATTTTGTGGGTAGATCAGAGTTTGTTTGGTTTTTATTGAAAATTCCACTTCAAATGCTTTGGAAATGTTTTAGTTTTTCATATAAAGACTATTTTAAAATTTGTATTTTTTTCTGAATTGACCAAAAGATAAAAGATAAACGCATATTTGGTTCCCGGCAGCACTCCCCAACTGACAAGGAGGATAGACGAAAGTTGTCCATGAAAATAGGCCATTTGCGCATGCGCAGCAAAGATGTTGCTTTTGATAACTTTCATTAAAAAGTATGTGAGCTGATAGATAAATTATGCATTTTTCCTTATTAGGAACATTACAATTTAATAACAACAATATTTAGTGGGGGAGCCCACCCGCCATGGCGATTTTCAATAGGGCTCTGATACCACACGCTGTCAGTATGGTACGTACGCCATCCACTGTTTTTGTATTTAAATTTATTGAAGTAATTGTATTTACATTTTCTCACATAAAACAGTAAATTAGATCTTGAAAATGAAGTCACGGCAAATAATCTTGAACTTTAAATTGTTGAACTGTTTACCACACGAAAGACAAGTATAAAAACCAATGACGCAGGAATGATGAGAAAAAATTGACTTGATTTCGTGCATTATATAATCGCGGCACTCTTTGATATCTTATCTCGTGTTTTCGAGTCGGTAGAAAACTCCAAATGAGACTTGGCATGACTCGTTTTATACGTACGAATTAGTTTGACAAGAATTAACTAACGACTTAATCTTGTTTAAAAATTAATATCAATGAAACCAGGAGGTAAAACTAGATATGTACTCAATTTAATGACGCATTAACTCCTAACAAAACTTAATCGTGCCACGGGGTTTGTATTTCTATCAAGAATTGGACATACGTATTGCATTGCTTATCAACTGACTCAACTAAAGGGTGTTTAACTCGCGCTGTGATAAAACAAGGGTGAAACTTTCTTCCGGAGGAATTTGAGTTATCAAGAAAACAGCCTTTATAGAATTAAAATTTCCCTAGCATTAATATTTGGAAAACACTGTATGTTCTAAAATATAAACATAACTATATGCTTCGGTACATCAAAGAGGGAAAAATTGCCGTCGTGCTTCAAGAGGTAATTTTAATTGTTTAGTTGTTTTTTTTCATTCTAATTTGTCTTGAACGCTTCATTTCTATCTTTGAAACTTATTTTACATTTTGCCAAAGACGAAACGAGAGCTGATGTGGGTTTTCAAAAGAGATAGAATTTTGATTTAACGGTAAAACAAGTCATAAAACTGACAAAGCGATCAGCTGATCGAGTCACTGAAAGAAATCAGAAAAAACGTTGATCGGTAACAGTTATTATTTATAACATGATATTTTAAAGCCGATGATGTAATCACTACGCCTTTTGTTCAAATTAAGAAGTCGAGAAAGAACGATTGAAAAAGTTACTGAAGACGCTTTTTGTGCTAGCCGAAAAAAAATGAACTCAATCAGATATAATGAATCCAACTAAAACTAACACGCGAGCTGAGACATAATGAATATTAAAAACACTTTTTAAATCAACTGGTTAAAAGTTAGGCACTTAACCACTATTCTAATAATATTTTAAGAATAATGATTTATCCTCCTGATCTCGAGCAATAATAATTTACAATTAAAGATTGGTTAAGTGTGAGAAATATTGATAATAGTTTCTAAGGATACCAAGACCATAATAACAATTGTGAAGATTGTTTATAACGTGAATATTAGCTGGGTTTTTTTTTATGGCAAGTCTGCTGTCTGAAAACAGATTGAAAAATCTTGAGAGCCTATTTTTCCTTAAATTTACAAACTCTGGGAAATCTCCATTTAGTTACTGGAAGTTACAGTGCGAATTCTGCACTAATATACACAAAGCAAAAACATAGTCTTTGAACTTAATCTTAATTGAAACTTGTCATATATAGATTTCCATATTCTTTGGCTTCTGATTGACTTTACAATAACATTCACGTAATTTAATTTGAATACTTCAAAATTTCATTGTGAAAATATTTTGTAAAACGCCATAAAACTGGCGCATTGTTTGTGAAATCTAATTCAATATGTACGTGGTGAAGTAAAAATCTAAATAAACTCACGAAAATTACTAGAAATGGACGAATTTATATTGGTTTTTGAAAATTTTCACAAAAATGCTGAAATCCTACGTCTGTTTTTGACTTTTTTGTCCCTTTCAAACGATTTAAAATCTTAATTTCGGCTCAGTTTTGTTCGTTTTCGAAGTCATTACTCACTTTGTCATTTTTTTTTCATTGGGGAGAAAATTCTTAATGGCCGGACATTAACTAAATGGTTTTCGGTGCTTTACCGACTAAAAGAGGAAAGTGTCATTAGAAGATAACAAACCCTAAATGTAGTTATTCAAAAAGTGCGTTTTATTAACATTTTTTAAAATACCGAGCAAGGACTTTTTTGGCGGCTCTCAAAGTACACACTTGTTTATAGCTTTGGGCATGGTAAGCAAACCTTTTTGTCTTTTTATTTATAAGGTAAAACATGTTTTTCTACGTCCAGTTCATATTAAGTGACACAAACCTATTGTGGTTTAAACTCATTGTGAACTCAGAGAGCAGAGTAATTGTGTAACCAAGATTCTAAAATAGCACAGGTGCACTGAAAAACCGCGACGGTTCGACCCAGCAGAAATTGTAACCGAAGAGTGCGTCTCCTACAAACGAATGTTCTGGGTTTCAGTACTAAGGTTAAATTAAATTCTGAAAATGAACTCATCAAATTCTTGAAATTTTAATTGTTCTCAAACGACAGTTCACAAATTTCAAGACAAAATCGACTTTATTTTTACAAAGTTTTCATACTCAGTATTGGCTATTTGGTTCTTGCAAGGTGTGTTGGCTAACTTCCACAAAAAACGAATAAGCCCATGGTTTCTTGAAAACAGTAAATTGGCCATCTGCGTGTAAAGTTTTGAATGACATTGTTAGCAAAGCACCCGTATACATCTCGTTTGTTCGAAAAGCGCCACTAGCACCCACGAGTCAAAGAAATGACGTGTTTTTTTTCCTTTTCTATCCAAACAAAAATATTGATTTTACATCTATAAATTTTTTCTACGTGAATGTAGGTTCTTCTGCTGGGACATGAAATTAAAATAAAAATTATTCTTAAACACCAGCAATTTTGAAAGAAGATGGAAGCCGAAAGCTTTGATAAAAACTTTCAAAATCGCTGGTGTTTAAGAATAATTTTTATTTTAAATTTCTTCTCTTTTATGAATACAAAATTTTAGAGTACTGAGTAGTTTTATTAAGAAAGCGAAAAAATGTTCTGAATGTTTACCATTAATCTGAGAAGCACGCATGACTAAGTTAAAGGCCTTTTTTGTAAGTGTCTATCGCCGAGAAGTACGAAGCAAGTCAAAAATTTAATTTTTTTTTACTTGTTTTGTCACAAAAGAAAAAAACATAAAATCTAGGAACAGTGTTTCTGGTCCCTGATTTTATTCTAAAAGGAGATATATCAGCCATCCGCGTGAGGTCTTTCATGCACTTCATTAGTTACGTCACGCGTTCTTGATCCATTTTCTCAGCTGGCAAATAAAATCGTCTTTGCTATGATTCGGTGACTACGTCTTGTATTGACGGCTAACGGGGGAAAGAGTTCGAAAGTTTTTCAGAAGATCACAACACAGGTTATTTCATCCTTTCTTCTGGGTTAATCTTTTATATAAAGAAACGCTTCTGGTCTAAGTATGTGATAAACGGGCCTTGGGTAACTTTTGGCTCTTAGCTTTAGCCGGAACTTCAGAAACTATAGACTTGTAACAATATGATTACTAGTTCTCACGAGTTTGTAATTTAAATATCTATCGAATCATCAGTCAGAACAAAAAGTAAGCCACCTGTTGGTTGTTATCGGCATTTTGCTTTTCCGGAATTAGAAGCCGACTTAGAGTTTTCATGCTGGGAATACTCCGGCTAATGCACAACATGTTATTTAATTTAATGACATGAAACTTTGTTTTACAGCTGAATTTTGTAGTTTGCTACAACATTTGGAACATTCATTTGCAAGACCTGCGGATTTTTCATGTTCTCCGCATGGAATTTTTGCTGTATTTATATTCTTTAGAAAATATTTCGCCATCAAGGAATGATTAATGAACTAGAGAGAAGTAAAAACGTGGGCTTGCTGATGAAAGACTTTACTTTTTAAAGGGAATAATAGTTGTTAATATTTTATGAGATTAATAGTTTAATCAATGTTAGATTTAGCACCTTTCTGACTATGAATTGTATGCCACTTGCATGTCTACTCCTTTCTCGGACTGTTACTTAACTTCATTGTTATTTATGAGTTTTATAATCGCTTTGTAGGTTTATTTGTTTAATTTATTACACTCATACTGAGTAAACCCCAATGTTCATCGTCAATGTTCATCCCATCTTCACCTGATGTCAAACTGACTCTGTTGATTTCCTTGAACAAAACAATTTTGGCCGCTTTGTCGTTTGTCTTAGCCGCCTCTAGGGTGCGTGTGTGTGTGTCAGATGATCGTAGATGATCTATCTCTGCATGACTATCGGAGATAGGGAGATAGTCTCATCTAGAGAGATATGGATGTCTATATATCGCATATATACATGGTATTGTATATTGTAGTTGTTTAGTTCTGCAGAATCCACAATAGTGCTCTACAATTAAGGAGCTGTAATATCAGCAGGTAGACTACTCAAATGAGCTAGTAGGTAAAAACAACGTAAAGTTTGCCGCCCATTCTGTATTGTATTTTGTATCTTGAGAATTTGTTTGAAACAGTAAGGCAATTTCCTTCGCACATTTTTCGAAGAACGAAACTTATTGGAAATTATTAATAATCGTTGTATTATTTATTACCCCGTGTGCTGCCTCGGTCTCCTGTGGGACGTGCAATATTTCGACATGCATGTGTAATGATCGAACTGCATAACAAGTCTTTTACTGTTTCAGTTAACAAGTAAGCTTTACGCAAATTTACTGGGTAATGTGACGTTGCGTTAAAGGAGTCCGTTTTTGTGGCTTTACGTGTTAACGTAAAGTAGACGTAAAGCTTACGTTTAAGCCCCTTTAAAAATACGTAAACTTGCGCAAATGCTCAATTTAAATGGCATTTACGTAGGCTTTACGCCCACGTAAATGTGCCATTTCGTGCTGTGTATACGATAAAATATTCACGTCCAATGTGTACAGGTTTTGCAATGGCTCGCTCTTTACTGTAAACACTCATACAGATTTTCCCTTTTATATTTGATTGAGGATATAACTGATGTGATTACAATTTGAGAGTGTCAATTCTCTGTTCTGATGATGGTCATGGTATAGAAAAAACAATTCCTTTGGACCGCAGCTTCCTAATTAAGGCCTTGCCCACACTAAAGCGTTTTCATTTGGTTTCGTGTTTGGTGACATCGAAAATGCATCGATCGATCTGCATCCACTCTACTGTTTTCATACCGTTTTCAACTGATGTCGACACTAAATCGCAAGAAAACGCTGCAATGTGCACACACCATGTTTAATTTTTGTCACGAACGCGCGAAGCCTGGGTACCACTCATATGACGCGGATGATGTCATCGTTTTATTTCGATGCGTTTTCGACTATCCGCACGAAACGATACGCATGCGTTTTCATTTGGATTCACTTTCAAGAGCGTTTTCAAATTGATGCGGTTTCGCCAAAAACGCTCAGCGTTTTAGTGTAGACAGAAGGCCTAAACGCATCAAAATGTATGCTGCTTCGAACGAATACCGCTAGTGTGGTCAGTGCCTTAGCTGATTTGCAATAGTTTTAACTTTCTCGCCGACGAATTAACATCTCGCCGCTGAGTGGACATGCCGCGTGATCACAGAGAATACATAATTAAACCTTTTGTTCGCAAAACGATAAGGGTAAGTCTAAACAATGCCACAAGTGATTTGTGCTTGTAGGGAGAATTTGCATTTTGTTCCAAATTTGAACAATTTTCCAACTAAACTTTGCTCTCAAAAATACTTAACGGATGAGGTTTTAGGCAGTTCAAAACACGCGTCTTAACACACAACGAAAATTTAATGGCTTGATAGTTCCTTACAAAACTGACTTTAAACAAACTTCAGTACAAAACTTTGGTCAATCTTACTACTTTTTAACCCAAATTTGCTAAACTAAACTTACTAAATAGATAACGACGGGATTAGGGAAGTTTTAAAAACTATTTAATTTAAGAACGAAATTACCACGGTGTATACAAGAAAAACAGTTTTTGAATGGGTAAAATGTCACTAAAATGCTAAAAAAAATGCTCCTCATATTGTGTATAATTATTCTAGTATAGTTTTACGTATACTGTATATATCTCTTCAAAAATATATCTTTTAAAAAAAATGAAAATGTCCAGCCTTTAGTACTGCATAATTGGCAAAGGTCTATTGATGGCCCTAACGAATGTGAGTCAGGTGTGACGTCACACGTCACATGTCGCTAGATTCTAGCTGATGCGTGACTGGCTGATTTATATCAACTTTACTATGGCCCGCCGTTTTCATGGCTGCGTGACTTTTGCTACTCGACTTTGTTTTTTTCCTTCCTCAAGAGACTGCTGACCGCAACATCTTCGATTCATAACCAGAAGATGAAGCTCGTGTCTTTAAATGCTCGTGTATTATTCTATTTAGTATATAATTGTTAATTAAAAACTTAACTGCTTTCAGAAGGTTAATCGTTCCGTACACAATTCTGTAATCTTTGTACTTTGTCTTTGTAATGAAGCTCTCGTTATGTTCTAAAACAAATCGGCACTCAGTATAATCCTCAAGAGAAGATAAAAAAAGAACGTAAGAACAAGAATAGTTTTCGGGATCTTTTACCAGCATCTGAGCTTTCTTACACTTATAAATAGCGAACAGCTAGAGTCTTCTGACCTGAAAAAGTACACGCTCAGGCAGTTTGCGCATCAAATTCATAGTAAAAGTAATTTGACACTGTAACCCAACGATCAGCGTATTTTGTAAACTTATAAAATTGTTTTGGTGTCTGGATGCCATTTTGCATTTGGTATGTGTTCGCGCCAGTTATAATTTTTGTAACAATTAAACTTCAGTCTTCATAACAATACTGCGCCAAGCATTATTAATAAATGATCAGGCAACTATGCATAATTATGATAATCGTTTATGCTTCATCTCGGATCTGTTACAGTAAACATTAATTCAACTCCAGGCATAAAACCAAGGTATGCTATAACATTCTAACTTGGTAGGATAGCATTTGCTCTGCCGTATCTTGCCACCTTTGCGAAAATCGCCCTTTCCAATCTTAGACACCTTTAGTGTGCTCATTCTCTTAGAATTAACTAAAACATAATTTCACCTTAATGATTTATGTATAATTATAAATAGGCACGACAGATTATCTGTGATTCTGAAAATGTTGCTGAACGCAATAACTTTCATATTTTTCTAGTTATTAAAGAAAGTATTGTGCAATTGTCATCAAAAAATCTTAAGAAAACAGAAAAAATCTGGAACATTTGAAAACCGATACAACAGAATTTTATGCCATGCTATTTGGCTGATGGAACCGGATCATTTCGCTTATTGTGACCTTGTGCGCATGCGCAGTAATTAAAGTGAAACGAAAAAGAGTTGTGCACATAGATGAACTTTTGACAGAGCTAAAGGTACCGATTATAGTCTATAGAGATACAGTACGCTCAGGCTTTTCGTTTCTTAGCAGTACTGCTGCATTTTAATTGTTGTTTATTTTCAGTGAAAATTGGTACTGACGTCATTACCCCGATCAAATATTGCACTTGTCTGAATTAATTTTGAAAGCAGACGTTCATTTCTTATGGCGAACAATATTACAGCAAGTTTCGTATCATTTAAAATGTAATGATTGGAGAGATTCTTTGTACTAGTCATCCAAAAGCTCTCTCTCAGTGTAGACGGTCATATTGATAACATCCTGAAAACAGCTCTGGGGGTATCTGGCTGATACATAGAGTAGAAAATCTTTAGAAGTAGAAAGCTGTTTTAACAGCATTGCCCTAGCGGGTTGCGTCGAAATGGAAATCTAAAGTTAAAAGAATAAAGGAGACTTTCTGGAGGTCATGATATCTTGCATACATGGTTTATTAATGACACCGTCATAACATTTACAGATGTACGAAACGATATAGTCGATAGATTCAGCCAACCCACTGGCAGTCATTCAATGAAACCGTATCCGTACGTGAATTTCGTCCACAATCTGGCCTCTGTGGAAAAACCGTTCTTTGTTTAAACTAAAAGACAAACATCAGAGCGTGTGAAACATATTGCCACAAACAAAGACCTATCCGATATCAAAGATCAGTCCAAACTTGTTCCCAGGCCTTTTTCCATAGCACTGGGAAAGAAACTGTGGGCGGGGCGTGGGAGACGGTTGGGGGTAGAGGTACTTTTTATGAAGCAACCAGATTTCCAACAAGATATGACGTTTTTCAGCATTATCTTTTGGTTTGAAGTGAAATATAATAAACAGCTAAGCGATTAAAATTTGGGCATGGGTTGATGAATGCTTGGGGAAGTAACCATTTTCTTTGGCCAATAATGCTGCAATATGTATAAAAACATTATACCCACTCCTCAGATTTCATTTCAACCGGGTCAACAATGGTATCCAGCACAGCAAAGTTCTTCTGGGCATGCCTTGTAGTATATAGTACTAGTGCCAAGACTCCTCTGCACATTGGTGTGTTCTTACCTATGTCTGGTAAAGGATGGACTGGGGGAAACGGAATCCTACCTGCAATACAGATCGCTCTAGAAGATGTGAATCGTTCAAATATTCTACGAAACTATGAACTGCACATCACATGGAATGACACAATGGTATGAAGTGCGAACTCAGTATGTTAATTCTATTTCCTGTATTATAATATGGTTTAATAAAATCCTGCTATTTGATTGACTTAGAGAAGTGGTATTTATTGTTAATAGTGGTATTTCAAGCTCTTGAGAGTGGTATTTCAAAATCACTATGGTAACCATCGTTTTCTACCGAGAAAAGTGGCGGACAGGTTTCCAAGCGTCTCGGTTGAAGAGCTTTTTAGCCCTGAAATAAAACCTGTTTAAAGAATCTTGAACTAGAATAACCAAAAGCTTTACAATAAATTCAGCGGAATAACGCGAACAGAATAATTTTAACAGCAAATAGCGAAACATTTAATGAACTAAGTCAACTAAGTTGTGAAAAGTTGAAACTCGAACCGTGAAAGAAAATTTAACATCCTACCTTGTTTTAGAATTACTCGGCTGTCCCTTAAAAAAATAAATAAATACACTTTATTTAATGAGGATAACATCATTACTAAGTAAAGTACTTGTATTCTCCCTGATGGTCCTCAAAGGCCAGATGTTATTACCTAGTGTCAATTTTTGTAGAGGGAGGAAAACCGGAGTACCCGGAGAAAAACCCTCGGAGTCAGATTGAGATCGACAAATCTCAGCCCACTTGCGGAGCCCAGGAGTCGAACCCGGGTCGTAGAGGTGGGAGGCGTGAATGATGACCACAACGCCAACCTGACTCCCCAAAGGGCGCGGCTGCGACGAGGTCGGATCGAAGGAGCTGTGCTGCCGGCTAGACGCTCGGCTCCAGACCACGATCCACACACAACCTCAGAACGCACTACAAGAGCCAGATGTTATCAACTAGAAGCCAATTTTGTTAAAGAAGGAAAACCGGAGTATCGGGTGAAAAACCCTCGGAGTCAGATTGAGATTGACAAATCTCAACCCACATGTAGAGCCCGGGAGTCGATCCTGCAGGGACTGTAGAAATAAGAGGTGCGACTGATGACCGCTACTGATCAACTTTACTCCCCAGTCGTGTCCAAACTCACTAACATACGCGCGGGTGTTTTATTCTCTGCTGCAATGGCGAGTCCCAAGAAGGACGAAACAGCTGTCTACGCTTGCAAATCGTGACTTATTCAGGGCTCTTATTCATATATATGTAGTTAGCTATTTTAGAAGGCGAAGATCCACCCGGTGGATGTACTTCTAAATAAACCATTATTATATTATTATTATTATTATTATTATTATTATTATATTGGTTCACTGACAAGTTTCTCTTTTACTTAGTATATCAGTCATTCATTTACTAGTTCAATTGTATTTCTACATTTGACCGATAGATCTTCACAGATCCCACGTACCACGCGGAATTTCGTACGCGGTCTTTGCAGTGCAGTCTCTACAACGTTTGGGTCTCCACTGACCCCACAGAAATAATTTGAAGACAAAGAAAAAAAATTTACACTCCATTATAACTTGCGTAAACAAGAAAAACTTTACAGGTGAGTGAAAGACAAGAAAACAAAACCTTACATAGATGACTTTAACCATAACTGCCGTACCCTAGACCTACCTAATGCACTATACGACCAATTAAT
>JAOEJH020369228.1:0-12587 GCA_025448215.2 Palythoa grandis
AAAACATATTTTTTATAAAGTCAAAATGTGCTTCAATATTTAAAAGTGGCATTGTCTTTTTAAAGTCTTACTTTCAGTTTTTCTAACTGAATGGGAAGTATAACATTAATTTGTAACGAGACATCGCCATTCGTTACAAGTGTCAATTCTGTTGTCGGTTTTGTAAAATAAAACGCAGAATATTAAAAACTAAAGAAAAATAAGACTGTAACTTTTAACCAATCAAATTTTTTCTACCTTAACATTGAATTCAGAGTACGAAATAGAACCTGCCAAAGCTTCTCCTTGCTAAATAAAGCAATTTTTTTATGTGAGAAAGCAGTAATTACTCGATTCACAAGAAATGTTTTTCACCTAGCCTTGCTGCGAACCGTTTGAAACGGATCTTTCAAACTTAAAAGTTGTCTTTCTTTTTTTTCTTCTCGTGAGCTAAGTTTTCCAGGTTAAAAAAACCAAAACAGTGACAGAATTTGTGTAACGGTAAAGCAGTTATTGCGACTACATCTGAAAGCTAATTAGTTCAGTTGTTGTTTTCTTATGTCGAGTTTGTTTCATTGAGATGGCGCTGAAATGGATCAACAACAACCTCATATTGCAAAGTAATTGTTTAAACAAGGTCATCTAGCGGCGAATTAATACTTCTCGCGGTTTCTATAATGTTATTACTTTTTACTCATAGCAGGAGTTTTAAGGTTTACGTATACATCAACATTTATTCATAATGTTATTTCGTTTAAAGACAAGCAAAACTTATTCGGCGGCGAAGTGGATATTAAAGGCTAGGTTGAACCCAGGTTTTTAATTTTATGAGCTCTGGATGAATCTTATGCTCTTTTACAAATTATATTTTTATTAGCTTGCTGTGGCGCAAATAATTTTTGCACCTGTTGCCTTGTTGGTCCTTAATTTTTGAGAGCAATTGTTTTGCTTTTTCTAAGCCATCCTCCGTGTGTTGGAAGATGAATATACAGCGAACATTATTGAAATGTTATGTAGCTCACAATTTCTATCCCAGCGTCTTACAAATAACAGTAATGCACGTATAGAATCCAAAGCAGTTGCGTATGATTCGTTAAAGACTAAGATAACTAAAGATTTGAGAAAAAGCTATCTTACTAAATACTAACTAAATACTCGCTAGAATAAATTTGCTCTTTCGTTTATCAGCTTGAAAATATTTCGTTGTTGATATTTCAACCCTGTTCACCGAAGAAGTCCTTCGTGTATTTGAGGTTTGGGAACATTTATTTTATTTGAAACTGGTTTTAACGATATTATTATTAGTACTGTAACAGACTTGTGTTTAGCCTTGTCAAACAAGGCGTTCACTTTGTTCTTAAATTACACGCGTTTTGATTCAGATTTTTCAGTATGTCATTTATATTTGCATGTAAAACTAGTTACGTAAACTAATATACATTTATAAATCCTTTCGTGCTTAAAGCACAGTTTGTTTCTCGGCCGTACTGATAAAAAGCTTGACAAACTTTTCCGCAGAAAGTTCTTCCGGTGCAGTAAAACCAATGACGTAGTATTCTTTCGCATCAGTAAAACTGTTAGTTGTTTTTAGCTAGTGAAATTGTAGCACGGGGTTAGATAGGAATAAAAAATTACAAAAGTGTATCTTTCGCTTAGAAAGAAAAAACTTTAAACTCTGTGTATATACGACATAGAATAATAACAAGGTACGTAACTGATCGCCTTTTTAACCTACACGGTACCGTTGCTTGCGTTAGTATGAGCCACTTCATGTGTATATGCGTGCCTTCTTAGGTCAACTTTACGGTAAAATGCGCGCTTACAAACGTGACAGGTAAATGGCTTGAATCCTGAATGTTTTCTGCTGTGTGTGATGAGATTTGATGACTGACTGAAAGCTTTCCCACACTCCACACATTTATGGGGTTTTTCCCCAGTGTGAATGTAAGTGTGCTTTTTCATGTCCGATTTCTGGTGAAAGCGTTTCCCGCAGTATTCACAGGGAAAAGGCCGAGTGTCCGAGTGGATGAGCATGTGTGTTGAAAGTGTTGACGAACGCTTAAAAGTCTTGGAACACTCCTTACACTGAAAGATTTTCTCGTTGGTGTGAATGTTTTTGTGCTGTTCAAGACTGACTGAGTGACCAAATGTTTTCCCACACAGATCGCACGCGTACGGCCTTCTTCCTGAATGAGATCTACGAACGTGGACTTCCAACCCGTGAGGTGTAGCAAAGACCTTTTTGCATTTAAGACATCCGAATGTTTCGCCGGCGTGGTTGTCTGGAAGTTTCTTTTTTGATAATATGTTATTGGCCTGTAACTTCTCTTCGGGAACACGCGCTGACGGTCTCACCAAATGCGCTTCCGTATCGTCCCGCGAGGCTGCTAAACCAGGTGGATAACTTGGGAGATGTGCTGGCGGCCAAAAAGGCAATGCAAACGCCGCTCCGGCGGGGAAAAGCGGAGCTTCTTGACATGAAACACGCACATATGGCGTAGTTAAAATGTAAGGATTGTAGACCTGGCCATAAAAGGTAGAGAATCTCATCCTGTCATCTGAAAGTGACAATCAAAAATCGTAGTTAATAATCAATTAGCCCAAACTTATTAAAATGACGCGCTTGTTAAGTACAGCTTTCATTGAAAAGGTGAGTTTTTGAACGTGCTCGCTCAAATGCTTCGTGACAAAGAAAATTAATCCCACCCAACTGCAAACACTTGTTTTCTTCGCTTTTAAAGACACCGTGTTTGCCAACATCGCAATTTTTCAATTTATAAACCAACTTAGTGAAATCACTAAAAGTGGCTCTTGATACTTCAGAAGAGATCCTTTGTCGAATATATTCTAAAAAAAGTTATTGGCAATTTTTACATTCGTGTTTTGTCCTTGTTTCCTAATTTCGAAGCTTTTTTATCTTACTGCTTTGATATCAGAGACAATAAAAAAGCTGACAGACTTTGTGTTTCACCGTTTTTATGTGTACTCTTTAAGCTACAAATTTTAATTTACACTACATAGACAAAGCAATAAGAATCAACATATAGCGAAAACCGTTGAGCGAAGCGCGAGCTTCTTTAGTTTTCTTCTTTTGCCGACTCTCTTTTCTTTTCTAAGTCTTCAATTTAACCTTTTTCAATTAGATTGCATTGAGAATAACCCGAAGGAGGGACATAGAGGGTTGGTTTTTCATATTAAAGGCAACATACGGAAAGTGAATTCTTTATTTGAACAATGAAACATCAGCGAGTTAAACATTTCTCTTTGTGGTATTGTTAAAGTTTTCTTCGGATTAATTAATTTTTATTTACATGCCACTGTTTTGCGGGCTTAATCTTCGGCCAAGAATAACGAAGGAGTGAGAGATTTCGTTTGCATTATTGGCAATAACGAAATCGCACTGGGTTTTCATTGCTTGTTTTGGGATTTGTTTGTATATTGAAGAATTGTTCAGCACACAATCTGCAGAAAAAAAACCTCTATTTACACTTCAGTCTATTGGAAACCGGATCATTTCCTGCGGTCTTTATTATGGCAATTCGCAAGTTCTGATTTCCGAAATTAAAACTAAAGTTGAAATCAAAAGTTTTGCATATTAAATAAAAAAGCGGTTAAAATTATCTGCGCTATATTTGGTTGACGATTCCTTTACGGCTTTCAACTCGTGGTCATTTCGACTTTCAGATTTACGAGAGTTCTACCACAGTTTTATTAATTAATGAACTTCGTTGGTTAGTTTTTCTTGGATGTCACAGATTTAAGATATGTTAGTTCAATGTTGAAAGGAAAGATATAAGTCTATAAAAGGTTTAGTCGTTAAAGAAAGAGAATAGTATAAATTAAGCTGAAAGACGAGAATTAAACGAGCGCGGTTAAACAACATCAGCAATCACGAATGGTTGCTTATCCCTTAGTGCAAAAGACGAAGATTAAGGCAAATGTTTAATTGCTGTCGAGATTTTAGTTTTACCATAAATCTCTTTTTTTACCTTGAAACGGGTCATTTCGTCTCACATCCATCATCTTTATGTGTTCAAAGTCACTCCATTTGGAATAAAATACCTCGGGTTTTTTGGCTCGTTTGTCTGGTGCTGTGAGATTAGCTATATCGAATGGACGGCTGGTTTGCTTTGTAGCTTCGTCTTCTTTTACGCATTCACTCTTATCACTTTCGTCTACGAGAAAAAGAAAAGTTTGCCAGGTTTAACAGCTTAGAAGCACGGTTAGAAAACAAGAACTTGTTAGAAATCAAAACACGAGCTAACAGATTTGTTTCATTGTTAACTGTAAATAATAGCACGCCGCATATATAACTTGCAATCCGCACAGAGAAGTTTAAATGGAGCCTACAAACAATACATTAACTGCTGAAAAACTCTGTGCAGCCATGTAGGGCTGTGCCAATTTTGCACATCTAAAATTTTTGTTATAAACAGTTTTGCTGACCCAGCCATTTTTTTGCTGTGTCTTCAAACACTTCCCATTTGCCATCCGTTTGGTAAATCTTTGAATATTCCCGAAAAGAGCAAATTTTAACCAACTTACCTTCAATTTTCACTGGATCATTATCATTAGGCGAAAAACAATCTTTTGTAGAAGGTACAGTAGCCCTGTTCTTGACAAGGAAAACCTTTGGCATTTTGGATGTTAAGTGCCTTGCAGGTACAGATAGAGTTAACGCGATCTTAAATCTGAGTTTGTTGAGTATCGAGAGAATAGCTCATGCGATAATAAAGGCATTTTGATATCACACGGGGTTTTTATCAACCAACCGACCGCCAGGAACAAAACCCATGTCCAGCAGGTGGGTACCATAGCAACAAAGAAGTTTAGGCTAGATCTACTTGGCGCATGCGCCCACGCTTCTAATACAGGTGTGGAGAAGGGATGGTAATTACAGTTTACGGAACTCTATTTTTATTGACGAAAAGTGATTGTGGTCTGTTGTAATTCTTTTTCTCTATTTTGATTCCTTAAAGAAAACTATCGAGACAAAGTATTCGTTAGCGTTCTTTAAGCAGAGACCGTCAATTGTTTCCAAACGCAAAAGAAAAGACACTTCTAAACCGAAGCAGCGGGCCAGTTTTTTTTTTTTTTTGTTGCTCGCAAGTCCAAAAGGGATCACTACATAGGCTAAATTTGAAAACGAAAACGGGTTTTCTTAAGTTTTAATGCCTGCATTGTATTATAGTATACTAGCCAATTTGAATCTGTGTGCTAATCTTGAAGTCTCGAGTTTTCGTGTAAAACAAGCCGTTCTGGTTTTATTGATTCATAAATTATGAATGCAATCAAGATGTTGGAGTGACAAGGTTTGCAAGCCGCTTGGAGTTTGGGAGGATGGAACAAAACACTTTAATAAATGATGTTTAGGGACAGTAGATCAAGCCGTCTTTACCAATGACCGCTCTTTTATTATAGTTTGTTAATTGCAATTGACGTGAGAGAAAGTTGATTATGGCGAAATGACACTACGGAACAGGTGGAATGGAATCATTGCAGTATTTTTAATCGAATTATCCGAGATATTGGTGTTCTGGGGCAAAGATATGGACTCCAACTTCTAAGTCTTATCTCTTGTCCACTTATGTAGAAAAAGCTGTTAAATGATCCTAGTAACTATCGCAAGATGGAAAATATTTAATGCACACATATTGCCGGCACATTTTTCCTTGGGGCATAAGCTCTTGTCGTGTTGTTTTTACATCTCGGGACTTCAAAACTTCCCGAACTTCGTTTGTCAGTTATCTGCATATTTTTTTCAAAAACGTTACTGAGTTTTTAGGGTGAATATTTTCTAAAACGGAAAATTTGTTTTTACTTTTTAATTTTCAGATTTTTCCTCGTACTTACAAAAATGTCTGGGACCAAAGGGTGAGTGACATTCGGTTTAGTTTGTCACTGACAAGATAAGTTATACGGATATGGCGGTGTGTTTCTGTAAAACCTCAAGAATATTTTACGAAAAGAACTACAAATCTGTGTTGATGATTTTACTCTACGTTTGATTTTGATTTGCTTTTGCGGAAACTACTAAACAAAATATTCTTTAAAGCGTTTACAGTACACGTAATTATGTTCCCCATTACGAATGCGCTGGGAACTCGCCATACTTTCCTTGTTATTGCAATTGTCCATGGCATGGGATTAGACAAATGTTTAAAAGTTATTATTCTATTATTTGTCTCCAGAGGTGTGAAGTGTAACTTTTGCCAGTAAGTATATAGTTAATAATGCCCGTTTAACTATCTTAATGGGAAAGGAAAAAATGAATACATTTTTGTGTCTGAAATACAGGTATTTATTTGTTGGTTTGGAGTTCTAATTTTTCAAATTTAACTTTCTTGAACGGTGGGCAATTTCTTCGGCTTGACCGATAATTGGTTTGGTGTTTGAAAGGAAACAAAAAGCGCGTTTTCGGGCTGAAAAAATCATTTGATTAAGCCAGAATCTTAAAAATAGAAGGAATAATGTGACAGATTTTAAATGGAAGGAATTATAACTACAACTTCTTTAAATGCAAGGTTCGCAATACAAACTAAAGGCGACTATCGGGCAACGTATTAGCAAGGTATTGTCAAAAAATACCCGCACAACATGTACTAAAGCAAGGGTAGACCAATTCGACATATATTAATATCTATTCACTTTTAGTCCAAATAAAAATAATCTATCATGAAACACAGTTAGTTCTCGTTGTTTTCACGCTCCAGATTAGTTTAAAAACTAAAGGTTCATGCATTTATTGTTAGTATTTGTAGGATTCTTCCGTTCGCGTTTATAATTCCAGGCTGCACCGATTTCTCGTGTGTCTTATTTGATGTAATAAACGTTTCACTGCTGCGTGAGGTCAATGACGCCTGTATTAAGTACTTGCAAAACAAGCCATTAGACTTTTAAGCCCGCCACCTAGGAGGCACAAATATTTACATCAAATATTGTTGTTGTAGAGGGCGGCGAAATATTGAAGCTTTTCGCTAATTCACCATACGCTGACAGCCTGTTGAATAATTATTCCAAACGTCTAAAAAATTATCTTCTGCTTTATGCTTTTTAGTTGAAAGCGCTTTATTTAAATCTAAACAAAAACCACGGTAAATCGACGACCCCAGTATACCTGATTTATTTACTAAAATGCATTATCGAAAGAGAAACGCTAATTTGACTATTTTGGCTGGCTGCATGTAATTACCAACGGTTTGGCTTATTAACATTGAAACTTGCCTGCAAACAGTTAAGTTACTTGCAGCCAATACAGGTTTTGTGATTATGATCTAGTAATCATTAGAAACGCACGACATTGAAGTTCAGAATTTTGCCAACTGTTAAAATCTTATCTGAAAAACAGCCTCTTCGATTCAGATTTGCTTGTTTTCAAAACTCGATAGGGGCCGGATGTTGTCTATAACATTTTTATCGCACTATACTCGATACGTCAGATTCTCTGATAGAAAGAACAAAATTATTCACTTGGAAGTCAGTCTCGCCAAAAAAAATAGGGGCATCTCAAAATGGTAAAATACCGTTTAAGTTTGAATTCGCGGTATGTACTCAAATTGATCTCAAACTGATGAAGTGTTTCAAAGCGACTAAAGGTTTGATTAGCCAGATCTCTTTAGTATTAAAACTCGCACGCTTTTTAATGAGCTTTTTATCATAATTTTGTGAGCTAAGTAAAGCGAATGCCAGTTCAGAATAACAGCAATCTGATACAGGTCTAATGGCAATGCTATACTAAACTTTAAAAGTGAAAACGGTCCCGACAAATAGTGGTAATAAAACCTCATTTCAATAGCTAATTAAAATTGAATACTGTCGATTTTCTTTTTTGTTTCCGCGACTCCAGTTTTATTAACTTGTTAGTGGAAAGCTGCACTTTCGTTTAACAATTTGTGTTTTCGCGTACTGAAGAAATACCAAATTGATCCAGGTTGAGATTTAAAGAGGGATTAAAACTTGATCTCTCGCCATATATTTAGGAAGTTCGTGATATACGATGATAGAATCTTCGTGTTAGATTGTAAAAATTGCCCAATATTTAGTGAATCATTGACAAAAACACCTCCTGTCCGTGGGTAGTGGCCGGTATTAGTAAAATTGCTTATCGATCAATTTGAATCGATTTGTAACATTTGAAATTTGGTCTTTAAACCATTTTAGGGGTATAAACAACCTTCCGGTGATTAGTAGAAAGATTATGGAGTGACTGCGCGATTTATTTCTATATGTACTTTGCAGTTTTTCATCACGTGCAGTCATACTGTCTAGATCAACCCAACATACACATTCGGAATAGAATAGTGTTTTTCTCCCAAATTATAACATCTTATTCGAAATTAATAATCGGCGAACCACCAGACAGGTTATAGTCCTGTTTAATTGAAGAACTTAGCAAAAGATATCCGTGTGACTAATAAATATTATTTCACGAATTCTTTTCGTAAGATTTCTCGTGCAGTTATTTTTCTGATTCGCTTCCTATGAGGTAATGTTTTCAGTCTTCAAAGATTTCCCGCTCTACCGGCGAAACCACCGTCGTTTACGCGAAAAGAATTCATACAATTTTTTTCTATCTTCCTTGTAAACTATTGCCCGAGTTAAACTTAAAAACATGCAAAATGAAACATTTGAGAACAAAAATTCGCAGACCGCCTATTCTATTGCAAATTGAGACGCTTGATCACAGACAGGTGGCTTTGAACCACACACTCCAGCCCGCAATGGTTAATAATAATATATGAAATAAGCGAGTGAGCGCCATTAATCCAAGTGCTTTGTTTTTCGACTGACAAATAAATTTAAATATATTTTGACTAATAGCGTAAACTTTCTCTGTTTTAAAGTGGATTGTGTCAAAAAGCGGTTAGCGATTACCTAAGATGCGGAATGAAATGTACTGTGTAAGTGCATTAATATTTTAATGAAAAATACGGATGATTCTTCAAAATTCAAAATAGCTACGGCTCTCTTCATTGCAAATCTGAAATATACTTTCTTGTATTTATGTGTTTTGTGTTTTGTAAGGGTATTATAATTTTTCATATCTTTATTTTTGAATCAATGCAAAAGAGTAGCATCCAATTTTGCCAATACTTAATCTAAGACCCTTTTTGTTGAGATAATCCGACCAAATTTTGGTAAATGTTTCGATTTAGCGTCTTAAAGGGTCAAAAGTTTTAAAATTTTAGTCTTTTAATGTCATATAGAAGATGTTAAAAAAAACAACAGCAACTTGGTTTTGAAAAACAATGAAGTGATTTTTTCTTTAACAAGCTTTTCGTAGCTGACTAGCTTGTTTAGTTCACTGGGCTTTCAAAGCTAGCTAAGAATATGGTCAACTGAGGTGGTTTACAAACAAAAGCGAAATGTGGTAAGTTCGAACGGAAAAAAATTATTTTAACCAGCCGTTTTAGCTTTTAACTTAATTGTGGATGGATCAGACAAAGTGTCAACTGGGAAACGTATTTCTAAACTGATTTGGTTTCCCAGGTTTTGTTATTCTTTCTTTATAATTTTTGTTAATATCAATTATTTGAAATTCAAATAAAATGCTGTGGTGGTTTTTGGGGACTTATTTCTTGTCAAGATTCCTTTCCCGTGGCCGCAGCTTTATGCGGGTAATATCGTTCGGTAATTTCAAAATAAGACTGACTGACTCTCTTATTTCGGAGGGAGCTCACGAAAAAGAAAATGTATGAAAGCCGATATCAACTTGGGTCGATCGAAATATTCCCTGAATAATGCTATCGTAGCTGGTGAAGGACTATTTGAATATATGCATTTATTTAATATTGAATGTTTCATTCAGAAAAATGGGAAAAAATCGAGTGTATATACCAACTAAAAATAAATCGTTTAGTTCCTTTGAGTTACCATCATGGTATTATTGTTGATTGTGATTGAAATTAGACGAACAAAAAACGATACCTAGATTTAACAACCGAATGATAAAAAGTATACAGATAATAGTTACCAAAATGATGCGGGGGAAGGCCGCTATCGAATTATACCTCCCGCATGCTGGGGCGCCGTTCATATTTCCTAATGACGAAGTCTCGTCTGTACTAAAAGCCAATATCAGGTTCTTTATCAATTCCTGTTTTGAAAAAAGCTCGAGCGTAAAATTAAATTTGCTTGAGTTAAAAAAATAATTGTTGCTTGAATATCTTATTTTTGAGGCAAGTCATTCCTTCATATATGTAATATTTTGGGATTTTTACATTTAGAATTTAGAGCATGACTGTTCAAAAACAGTTATGTTCAGCGTTTGTTTTTGGTGAAGCGATGTAAATCAAGCTGAAAAGAATCTGAAAATAGTCGGAAATGTGCTCTCTTGGATATTTTTGGGCATGCATCAGGTTTTTTATTGGACCAAAACAAGCAAAATCTGCTCGACATTATCGGGCAAATGAGCATAACATTGTAATGTTTTACGATATTTTTAACTTCAAGCTTGTTTATGAAGCAATATTTATTTTTTCAGCACATGTTAGTCATGTTACCGCTTTGAAATTAGTTTTAAAATTTGAAAGTTTAAAAAAGACCAAAAGGTGATTTGCACGTTAGAAAACTTATAGTTTGACAACAGACTGTGTTTTTTTCTGAGTGAAGTATTTATTTGAATAAGTCCCGTGATAAAGATTTTAAAAAAAAATAGTTTTTACATCCGCTCGAACTTAAAATTTCCGTAGTTTATCTAAAAGTATCCGCAGAAATCTGGCCAAACTAGGAGAGAGACTCTTATACATCACGATCGCTTTACATTAGCCAAGTTTCTCTAAAAAGACGCAAAGTTTCTACTAATCTAATTCGAATTTTTTCTTTAACAATTCATCATTTGATATAAATATATTTCACATTTTATTTTATTTTTTCTTCTTACAAGCCTTTTGGATCATAATTCGTAATTGTTTCCATTTATTAAGTCATTTCCACATAGCTTTACTGTTGCTGAACAATTTAAATATTTATTGCGAATTGTTTAAGTACTATAAAAAAGCGTGTATAAAAACTCGCATGCTGCTCATTTTAGGGCCATTTTTGTTAATGCACTCGGGTGTACTACATTTCAAATGGTGACAATGCCGCCCCCTGCCTTCTAGGGCCTCCTAAAGAGTAAAGACAAAGAACAAAATAGAATACCTGCAGTCAATGCTCTGCAAAATGTGTTTGAACCTTGTTCTCATCTGAAGTTGGCTTTCTAGCTCATTCTTTGTCCAACTAATTATGTGTCAAGCCCTTAAAACAATATCTTAAGGGGATTAAAACAATGTAAAACGAGACAGCAAGTCTGAATCTGGCAAAAACAGTTGGTTGACCTTTTCTTTATTTTGGTTTTCTTTCAAGGTTGCCAGTCTTTCGAACGCCACATGGGCAGTGACTGAATTTTACACGCCGGTAAACAAATAGCGATTCAGAGTTGTTACACATCTGTGCAGTAGTATCGGCCCTAAAATATTGTGCTATAGTAACCCGCAAGCCGCGAATTTCAGTTTTGCCTTTTGAGAAACCTTCTGGGTCCAATATCAATATCAATATCAATATCAATATCAAAAGCAATTTTCTAGGCTTAGTCATCTGATTGAAATTACGCAATCAGCTAAAGAAAGTAAGGCAAAAAAAATATCATTGTTTCTAAAGAAATAAATTCGTCTGGCTTTCAAGGTCTTGCTGTGTTTTGACACCCAACTTTGTAAGTTAGGATATGTTAAAATTTGTTCCATTGTAAGCTGTATTTTTAGTATTGTTAGAAGGCGCTCAGTTTTGTTTTCGATAAGCGTTCTTAGTTGCAGCAACGAAATTCAGCGTCAATTAACAGCTTTTCGAAGCTTTGATATAGCCACAGGGAAATTTTATAGCCAATGGCTGCGAGCATTGAATGAAAAATTTTTAAAAATGCTTTTAACTGCGAAAAGAAAGCCTTCTCTGCTGGACCCATGTGGACATATGTTTTAAAAAGCTGCTAAACTATTCCTAAAACAACCATCCAGACCCATGTTAGCAATATCAGTACCTTGTTACATGAAGTTTTCGCAACACGATAATTTTGCGATTTGAAATACGCATGTTTTGCGACTTTGCTCAAAATTCATAATTTCAAGTTTGTTTACTTTTCGCGTTTTTAAATCAAAGAACAGTATATTTTTCAGTCTGGTTTCCTTTATTGTGTTTCTTAATCTTAAGGAGATGTTATATACACGCTTTTTTTATAAGTACAACTTAATAAGAACGAGGCTCAAATTTGCCAAAATTTGAGAAAAGTTTAAGAACAACTACAATCTCAGGCTGAGGCTCGATAACTATGAACTGAATCTTCCAGATAAACTTAATTTAACTTAGCAACACCGTATAAAACACAAAAAGATTCATTGTAATCTGAGCGCTAGAGACTGTTCAACAAACAATGAAGGTAGCTTTCCTCTAAATACAGCCTTACAGAACAGTTGCAGTGCGAGGCATTTCGTTTTCCAATGTTTGTTTCTATTTTGTTTCTACTTGAATATAAGCCGCTCATAGAAATAAGAACAAATGAAGAACAAATTGAGGCTGAAGCAGCCAAAAAATTAAGAACAATTAGCCTCGGCAAAATTTACTGGTTCTTATAAAAA
>JAOEJH020370208.1:1952-12582 GCA_025448215.2 Palythoa grandis
TTCTTCCTTTCTTCGATCTCCACAATGCTCTTTACTGCCCCTTCCAACGCATCCAGAACGAGTTCTTCCTTTCTTCGATCTCCACAATGCTCTTTACTGCCCCTTCCAACGCATCCAGAACGAGTTCTTCCTTTCTTCGTTCTACACAATTCTCTTTCCCGCCCCTTCCAACGCATCCAGAACGAGTTCTTCCTTTCTTCGTTCTACACAATTCTCTTTCCTGCCCCTTCCAACGCATCCAGAACGAGTTCTTCCTTTCTTCGTTCTACACAATTCTCTTTCCCGCCCCTTCTAACGCATCCACAATGGTTCGTCCTTTCTTTGTTCTACACAATTCTCTTTCCCGCCCCTAACAACGCATCCAGAACGGGTTCTTCCTTTCTTCGTTCTCCACAATGCTCTTTACCGCCCCTTCCAACTCATCCAGAACGGGTTCGTCCTTTCTTCGCTCTACACAATTCTCTTTCCCTCCCCTTCAGACGCATCCAGAATGGGTTCTTGCTTTCTTCCCACTACAAGATATTTTTACCTGCCCGTTCAATGGGACCTAGAATGGGTTGTTCCTATCTTCACTCTAATAAATGTTTTTACCCGCACCTTCAAGCAGACTTAGGATAGGTTCTTCCTTTCCTTCGTTTACAAAAGATATCTACCCGCTCTTTCAAACGGATCGATCCAGAGTTGGTTCTTCCTTTCGTTACTCTACAAAATGTTTTCAACCGCTCCTTTAATAGGATCCAGAATTGGTTCTTCCTTTCATTCCTCTACAAAATGTTTTCAACCGCTCATTCAAGAGGATCCAGAGTTGGTTCTTCCTTTCGTTACTCTACAAAATGTTTTCAACCGCTCCTTCAAGAGGATTCAGAGTTGGTTCTTCCTTTCGTTACTCTACAAAATGTTTTCAACCGTTCCTTCAAGAGGATCCAGAGTTGGTTCTTCCTTTCGTTCCTCTACAAAATGTTTTCAACCGCTCCTTCAAGAGGATCCAGAATTGGTTCTTCTCGCCCCTCGATTATATATTGGAAGAGATACAGACACAGGAGATGGATCCGTTCTTGAAACAAATCCAGGCATTCATTTGGAATGAAAAGTTTTCACGCTCACATTTTTGTGTTCATGTGTATTTTTTATTCTATTTAAACAAGTTTGAAAGGTGAACACTTCGTCATATCACTCGTAGATAATTTTGTGTTGAGCCTGCGAAAGAATTAACGTGCCTCAAGATTCTGTGAGACAACGCGTAAAACCGGGTCTGCCCTTTCCTAATGGGAGACCTGGGAACGAGTTGGCTCAACACCTGAATGGAGTAGCCTGATATCATTTTTGTTTTGTCGGCATTATTTACAGGGTTCTTACAATGTCTGGAAAACTGGAAAAAGTCTGGAATTCCAAAAAGTAAAAATCTGGAATTTTGTTTTTAAAGATCTGTACGAACCCTGCACACATATAAACATACTAGCAAAAACAAAATGCTTTACAGTTCAAGATACACAAATAAATCTTGTTCGTTATCATAAATAATGGCCAAACTTTGTTAATAACAAATGTAATTTACTAAGGTCATTTTAAATCAATGCCCATCCCAGACCAAGTAAATTTGTTAGAAGTTTATTGTTACTGAACTGTAATCAGATTGGTTGACCCTGCGCTGAGTCTGTACGAAATACCGATAGCAAATATTTTCCAGGATAGACCCCGCACTCGGTTATTAAGATATATATACTTTCACGACCCTGGTCTGATAATAGATAGTTTTCAATATAGAATTCCAAGGCAATGTTCGTAAGTGTTCCAGTGTGATTTTGCATGCGCTCGCCCTAATTAAATAACGGACTTCTAGTTTGTAGAGTTGACTTCTCGGACGGCTTGAAGAAAGCTCAATGCGTCCCAGTAAGAAGAGCTGAGATAGCTATCTGTTCTAAAGTCCGTCTCATTTATGTTAATTTGGTTGTGAAACCTTTGTATTGACTCCATACCCGGTCGATCGACAGTCTCCGAGTTCACTTTCTGGGTTGATTGCCGTTGGGTGTTTTTCTTGTCCCACTCGATAACCTTGTGAAAAAGAAAAACAAATAAGTATTGGTAATCACACGACTTCGAGTTCAATTTGGAAATAATTTACACGAGTAGGTTTTTCAGAAAGTATCAAAATTGCATGAGCCCGTAGGGAGAATACAATTTAAGCTTTAAGTAAAACATACGAGTGCAAATTATTTCCAAATTGAACTCGAAGTCGTGAGATTACTTTTTAATAACATACATAACAAAAGCACCTGAGCAAGTTCCGTTGTGGACACCGGAAAAACTCTGCCAGCAAAATAAAAAGGCTTTGACCTTTGGACTTTGAACTTTGTGCGTCACGCCACCAAAACAAATGATTTGATTCGTTCTTACCAAACCCTATTGTTCCTAAGCCAATCAGACTCGATTTGTAATTTACACTGGTGTTACAACTTTGCACCGGTGTTACACAATTTTGCACTCGTTTTACACGAAAGCTGCACTCCTCTCTTAGCCAATCAGAATCGAGTAATTTTTTCATGTATTTTATTAATCACGTGAGCATATTGCAAGATTCAAGATGGCAGTTACAGGAGTGGAAGTTGTTTCAGAAGACAGAGGTCATACTCCGCTAGCCCGACAAATAATCTACCCGTGTGTAGCAATCTTTGCATCCCGAAATATTGTCGCAGACAAAAAGTCGGGTCCGGCTTCCAGCAAAAAATCGGCTGGTGGTTAGGGGCTTAAGATCACTTGATCTCATAAAACATTGAATAAGATTCCTAAAAAATTTGGTAAGAACTATCTTTTACCAAGTTACTGACCTGGAAACTTTTGAGTCCATTGTTTCCTTTATCGTCATTCGTGCTACGTTTTTCTTTCAGGCTCCTAACGTCGCTCGTCAAATTCTCTTTTTCAGCAACAAGTTGTTCAATTTGTTCTTTCATTTGCACCTGTTCTTCCATAACTTTCTGCAACTCCGCGGTGATGTTTAGGGCCGCATTATCGGAGAAATCTGTTAGTGATGCCTGCATTTGCGGGGAAACACTCTCGCGCAGTACCATTTCTCGTGTAGAAGATCTCTGCTCGTTTCCAAAATTAATATTACTATTTCCATTAAACACTGTATGATAACGAACTAATTGAAGTTCTCTTTCCATTTCTTCGACTTGGGTCTGAAGCTTTTCATTCTGATCCATCAAAAACGCGTTTTCTTCTTTCATTCTTTTGTTCTTATTTTCTGTTCTACCATGCATCTCTTCAGACTCAGTTTTAGATAGGTCGTCGTCAAAACGATCGAAATCTCTTTCTTTTTGCTTGAGAGAGAATCTCAAGGCTTCATTTTCTATCTGCAACTCTTTTTTTTCCTTCTCCAATGCTTCCAAATCTTTCTTAGTATCCAAACCTTCTCCTTTTCTTAAACTTTCAGTTTCTAAATAAAGAACTTGGTTTTGTTTAATCAAAACTGCGTTGGCCTTTTTAAATGCACTCACCTCTCCCTTAGATTTTGTGAGCTCTTTTTCACAGGCTCTTAAGTTTTCTTCTAGTCTGAATTTATCACATTCTGCGTCAAAAGACTCCGTTTTCATCCTTTCGTATTCTTCCATCTGCAAAATTTCGGTTTGAAGTCCGCTATCAGTGCGAGGACTCAAGAATTTCTCTTCATACCTCTGTTGTTCGTCTTGTAATTTTCCTTTCAGCAAAACAAATTTTTCTTTCAATTTTAAGTACTTTACTTGTGCTTGCTTGAGTTCATCCTTAGTGTTTTCAAGTTCGTGGGAGAGCTTGCCCTTTTCAAACTCAAACTCGTTCAGAGACCTGTTCAGCTTTTGCACTTCTTCCAACTCGTCCAGATTAATCTTTGTGGTACCGTGTTCGAGTGCCAATTGATGGCATCTCTCTCTTTCTTTTTCAAGATCTGCTTTAATGGTTTGAATCTCAAGTTTCATCTCCCCAACTTGGATTCGAGTATGAGCTTTCTCTTTTTCAGTTTTTTCAATTTGATCTAAGTGGCGCTCCGTTTCTTTCAAAATTCTATCATGGCTCTTGTGTTCGGATTCAAGCATTGAAATTAAACAAGAAATCTCAATCGATTTTTTCTCTAGTTCTGTTTCTAGATCTCGAACTTTTACAGTGTGAACTTCGTGCTCTTTTAACTGTTCAGTGGTCTGAATAAATTTCGTTTCCCTTATTTGAAACTTTAAGTCTTCGAGTGAACTCTTCAACTTTGCTACTTCACTAGATTTAATCTGCAGGCTATCTTCTAAGCTTCGAATTTTCTCTGCCTGCTCACGATTTCTTTTTTCCTGTTCTTCTGAGTATTTGCTTTCAAATTTGCACTTGAGAGATTTTACATCTTCCAAAAGATTTCTCAGCTCATTGATCTCTTTCTTCTTGCTACTTAGTTCGTTTTCTAGTTCTTCTACTCTGTTGAGATGTTCCTGCTTTACTTTTAGTATCTCCGATATTTTCTGTGCTTCCGAAGCACCTAACTGCTCTTGAAGCTGTCGAGCTTGCTCTCTGAGTGTTGTGCATTCTTTAAATCTTATGTTATTTTCTTCTCTTAATCTGTTCTGTTCTTCCAAGTATTTGCTTTCGTAATTTTTTTGTTCCTGCTGCAGTATATGCAGGTGATATTGAAGTTCTTGAATTTCTTGATTGTTGCTATTTTCATGTCCAGTTACGTTTAACTGCATCGCCATTTGATCAGCTTCCTTTCTCAACTGATTTTCTTTGATCATTTCAAACTCGTCTTTCAGACAACAAATTTCTGCTTCTTTAAGGTTGATTTCCTCTTCTAGTTGTTCTTTTTTGGCCTTAAAAGCTGCACTTCTTTTCAAGTCTTGCTCTTTAAAATTTTGTAGTTGTTTATTTAAGCTAGCAAGCTCTCTGTTTTTGTTATCATTAATCTCTTTAAGGCTTTCTATTTCTTCTTTATGTGCAGCTTGATCTTGTAACCTTTGCTCTTCCGAAGAGTGAAGTTGTCCTCTAAGATCAGCCACTTCTTTTTCCCTCGAGTCGCTCTCACCACTTCTGCTAATCTCACTTGCCTTGTAACTTGCTTCAGACTGGAGAAATTGTGCTTTCAAAAGCTGAAGCTGTTCTTCGAGGTTTTCAATTTTGTTCGTCTTTATAGTAATAGTTTCAGCAAACCCTAATTCATTTGATTTATATCGTTCTTCGGTTTCTGATTGTTTGTCCTCTAGTCGCTTTATCTCCAGATGAAGATCTTCATTTTGGCTACTCAGAGCCTCAAGATTTGCTGCCTTGGCTTCGTTGTCTTCGATTAAGTGTGAATTTTCTGCATAGAAAAAAGCATCATTCTCTTTTCTGTTCTCTTGATGTTCTTCTAGGAGCTTTTTAAGTTGAAGCAGTTCTCTGTTTTTCTTCTCGTTGTCCTTAATGTTAGATTCAAGCTCTTCTTTTAGATTTGTGATTGTGTTTAAATACTTTTTGTCTAGATGCTCCTCAAGGTCGGCTGAAAATGTTTCTTTTTCAAAGGTCGCATCTTTCAATTTTTCCTTCAGGATGTTGACTTCATAAGTATATCTCTCCCTGTCAGCCTGAAGATTTTCTTCAAGAGTTTGGACGTTTAATGTCTCATCGTCCAGGCTGCTTCGAAGGACCTCAATTTCAGAATTAATAGATTCCACTTGTTTTTCTTTCATCATTAATTTCTGGCCCGCAGAACGGAGCTCTGTTTTAAGTGCTTCTATTTTTGCTTCGTATTCTTCCACTACCCCTGCGAACCTTTGTTCGTACTCTAAAGTGGCACTTCTCGGCCGAGATTCTTCATGCATTGTATCTTCTGAAGCCAGGAGTTCAGCGTTTGTAGCAGCGACAACCGTCTCGATTTCATTGCTTTTCATATCGTTATTTTCATCTTTAAGCCTTTGGTTTTCATCTTCCAGCTCTCCTTGAATGTATTTCAATTCTACAATAGTTTCTGAAAGTTTCTTCAATTCTTCGTCATTTAATGATAGTTGTTTCTGTTTGTTAATCAAAGATGTTTCCGCAGATTCGAGTTTGCTTCTTAGCTGGGTTTCTAACGTTTCACTTTTGTTTAGTCTCTCTTGAAGCTGCGTAATCGTAGTTTCAAGATGACATCTTTCTTTTTCGAGCGATTTAACTTTTTCTTCCATTTCTTCAAGATTTTTCTTTGTTTTTTCAAATTCCTTTTTCTCGTTTTGGAAATGACTCATGTTGTCTTCAGAGTTTTCATGTTCTGGACTGGTGGTAAAGTGATCTTTCCCTGTTCTAAGTATCTGAAGCTCACTTTCTAGCTCTTCATTCTTTGATGTGATTTCTTCCAACTCCTCTGAAAGCAATCTGGTTTCTCGTTGATAATCTTTCCTTAACTTATCAATTTGCTCCATCAACACTGAAGAGTTTTTTCGTTTGGCATGAGGAATTTTGAGTCTCTGATCTTCAAGTTCGCTTGAGAGATCTCCGACTACAAGATCAAATTCAGTTTTGAGTTCATTATTCTTCTCCTGTAGATTTTCCAGTATATCTTGTAATCCCTGAATTTCTTTTCCATGTTGTTCTTTTAATTCTTCAATTTTATTTAGGTGAACGTTTGCCTCTTTGTTTCGTTCTTCTTCAAAAAGGCTTTGTTCTCTTTGTAGTTGTGCCTTAAGTTCAAAAATTTCTCGTTTGTATTTTTCATTTTCTGTTCTAAGATCTTCAAGTTCGCAAATATTCTCATTAAGCTGTGTCATTAATTCTTGATCTTTGCGCACTTCTTTACGCCTCAATTCATCTCTGTTCGTTACAAGCTCCTGTTCAAGTTCGGAAACCTTACGTTGAAGCTGGCGAAGAGCTTCTTGTTTCTCCTCGAGCTCATTTTCAAATATTTTATTTGATTCTTCAAATTGCTTTTCAAATTCATTGTGCAATTTTACTATATCCTCAGCCATTCGACTTTCTTTTTCATTGCATTCCGCCTCACGTTGCTGGATTTGCAGTTTCATTGTCCGCATTTCATCTTCGTACTCTTCCTTCAATGCTGCCACGTAATTTTCGTGCTCAGACTTCAAAGCATCATACTGAGTGCTCATTTTTTGTTTAATTTCAGTCTCTGTGCTTTCGTCATCCTTGTCAATTATTTTGTTTTCTTGACTGCCTTTCAAACAATTAATTTCCTCCGAGTATTTTTCTTCCTGCAGCTGAAGTTTCTCTTCGTAAGAACCCCTTAAAACCTCAACGTTTTGGCGGCTTTCGTTAATCACTGCTTCTTTCTCGAGCTCGAGTTTGTTTTTATACGCATTCATTTCTTCGTGAAAGTTAAACTCTTGCTGCTCCAATTTCTCTACCGTTTCGTTAGCTATTGCAATTTGTTCCTGAAGCTGTTTCTTTAAGAGACGTATTTCTTCTTCATATTTATTCTGTTGAGCAGCAAAATCGGTGTCATCTCGAAACCATTCTTGCGACTCGTTTAAATCACTTTTTTCAGCGATCGAGTTGTAATCTTTATTTCCATTTTGTTTTTCTTTTGCTGCTTCCAGTTCTTTTTTCAAAAATTCTACCTCTAACTGGTGTTCGCTGCGTACGATCTCTAACTCAAGCCTCAGCTCCACTTTTTCTTCGGCATGTGCATTCTCCACTTCCTGAATGTAATGTTCTTTGGCTTTAAGTTGATGCTGTATGGTCGCATAGTCTTCTGTTACCTGAAGGAGAAGTATAAAAAAATGAACAGGTGTACGAATTTGTTCTTCATTCTTCCTTTAGTGTACGTCCTGACTATTCATAACTAAGACCTAGTTCAAACATCGAACCTCACATGTACCGAATCTAATGCTAATGAGCAAATTCTATTGTTCTACCTCATCTGCATTAGATTCAGCACGTGTGAACTTCGACGTTTAAATTAGGCCTAAGACGGCACTTCACTAGACACCCAAAGGCAGACGCAAACGTGGTAGGCCGAAGAATACCTGGTGACGCACTAATGAGACGGAAATGAGGGGTTTAAAGCACAGTTAGAACGCCATCCAAAACTTTGCCAAGGACAGACAGAAGTGGAAGTCCTTTTTTACTGCCCTATGTGCCAGTGGGCATGACGGGCAGTAAGTGAGTGAGTGAGTTAGTGAGTGAGTGAGTGACTATTCTGGAGAGCATTAAATGGTTATATAACGGGGGAGGAGGGGGAGGTCATAAAATGCATATTGCATTGTATCGGATTGGCTATGCTCCGGTGCATGATCCCCCCTTCATCTCTGCAAACGACCCTCTTGTCTCCTCTTTACTACAAAACACAGAGGCAATTGCTGACCTTATAATCCACATGGGTTCTGGAAAAAATTAGTTCTATAAATTGTTGTATTGTTAAATATTGTTATATTTCAGGTTTCTAACCCGGAAAACATGTTGGAAATGCTGCAAATACAAAAAACCAAAAACATGCTTTTATACACATAAACACACCTGTTGCAAGTCGAAGGTATTCTTACTCCTCAGCATGTCTCGCTCTTCCATTAAATTATCACATTCTTCCGATTTTACAGCCAGTTTTTGATTCATTTCTATAAGAGTTTGATCTTTTTCTTGAAGTTGTTTCTGCAGGTTGACAATCATGTCTTTCAGAAGTTTAGGATCTTTGGGGTACTCTGCGTTGGATTTTCTCCGAACTGCACTCGAGGGCTAAGGTAAGAAGAGATAAAACTTACTTTCTTCATGCTAAAATGGTGCAGAGCTGTGCTTTAGTTACTTTTAAATATTCTACAAACATGAAGTAGTTTATTTGCGATATAATTAAGATCATGTCAAAGCTTACCATACCCTACCCTACCCTACCATACCATACCATACCATACCATACCATACCATACCATACCATACCATACCATACCGAATCTTGCCATATCATACGCCATATCATAAAATACCATACCATACCCCAAAACATATCATACCATATAACAAAAAAAATTAACATAACAAAATTTTCAATACTATACATCTTACGATATCCCTTATTACATAGTATACTATATACTTAGCATAGTCTACCTTAGCATATCATGAATGGAAAAAGGAAAATGCAAGAAAAAAATTACAAACTTACAATGATAGTTATATAAATATATGAAGCTGCCAGTATCTAAATGGGTTGTAGTTAAAACAAATTTGTTTACAAAAGAAGCCAATTTTTAAATTGAGATTGAATATAGTAAATTTATTCACAAAAGAACGTTTATAAATCCGGTTGCTGCACGAGGTCGCTCTTCACGCACTGTGATTCAGTTACGATGTTTGAAAAATCTCTGGAAGCTTTATAAAACACCATTACAATGTAATGATGTTAAAATACTCGTAATGATAAGATTAGGAAGATTAATCACCTCTTTTTCAAAATATCATCATTGCGGAGTGCTTTGGAATAGGGAGCACAGTTTGTAACTATTTTGTTTATATATTTTTGTCTTCTCCTGGAGTATCAAGGACAAGGTCCCAACTATAAAGTACAGTGCTTTTTTATTCTTTCTCTATTGTAAGAATTACCATAAAATATTGAAAAGAAAAAATTCTTGTGGCAAGTCGAATTAGGTCAAAACAATAGGGCTAAATTACATAGACTGTTTGTAAAGAAACTTTAAAAATTGTCAAAGGATGAAAACCAACACATAGCTGAAAGATTCATCACAACTTAAATTAGAATTTGAGGACGCGTTTCTGTTTGAAAGTCGCTATTTTGATTTGCTTACAAAACGAACTAGTCTTTCTCAGGTCGACTAAACACTTCTGTTTACATTGTTCTTACTGAACGAGTCATGCAACCGACAGTGTCGGTACTTTTCCATAGGAACAGAAATGACCCAACTGAACGTACAAACTGTCCTCAGAGTTAAATACGAAGCTTAAACTAAGAGGCAAATTATCTTTGCTTTGAACATACCTTCGAAGCAGGGGCTTTTTTTCCTGCCATATCTGACTCCCGTGGTTCAAACCGTGATACATTGCCATTGGTGGATTGAGCAATGCTAGGAGTTGTCGTGTTTGCAGAGTTCCGTGCAACAGGAATTCTTGTTTTGCTAACCACGGGAATTCCTGATCGTTTGGACATCTTGATGGCTGCTAGTTATTCAACGTTTCTAAACGGACTAGCTTTAAATTCAGACGCTCGGTCGGTCGCGTTTAGTATCGGATTTCGAAAGCGTAGCTGATGTCATGTCAACCGGCCGAACGAATGAATAGTAATGACCTTTCTATTAGCATTGATGAAGTCGTGTTGACAGCTCTTTACAAAATGCAATTGTTTGCGTTAATTGAGCGAAAAGTTAATTGAGAGAAAAGTTTGAATGCAGGAAAGCATGTTATACGTTTTGTTTTGTTGTTTATCCGCTCAAAGAATAGAATAGTCAAAAATTTGGCCTCGCGAATCATTTCCGTTTTTGCGACATAAAACGCGACATAAAACATAAACGTCGCACACTTCACTCCGACGAAAGACTGCAGTCCGAAACGTCAGTCTTCACTAATTTTTCTACGGTGTAAAACTTTAAAATTTATCAAACTGTTTCAACTGAAAGAGGTTGGAGAAGTTGGGTGGGACTATTTTAAGAAAATGTTTTTAGACTGCGATAGCGTCACAAGAAGAAAATAGATAAAGAAATCAATAGAATGGGTC
>JAOEJH020370645.1:0-12581 GCA_025448215.2 Palythoa grandis
TTTTTTGGGGGGGGGACACTATAACCACCACCATCACCTTTCAAAACTGGGGGGGTTCGGGGAGGGGGTTGTAGTCCACATAACCCACTGGTCCAAAGTTTTGACCGCTTCCCTAAAGGTGATGTCACAATTCCATTACGAGACGAGTTGCACGAGCCATTGCAGCATGTAACACCCCGTGCAGTGGCTAAAATCGTTGTGAGACTAGTTGCACGAGCCATTGTAGCGTGTAACACCCCAAGCAATGGCTAAAATCGTTGCGAGACCAGTTGCACGAGCCATTACAGCGTGTAACACCCCGGGCAGTGGCTAAAATCGTTGCAAAACAAATTACAAATATCGTTGCCGAAAATAAAATCCAGTTCTACTTTTCACAATGATTTTAGTTACGAATTTCAAGTTGAGTGGCTTCATAGCTAAGTTCGTAGAGCACTGCACCAGTATCACAGAGGTCACGGGTTCGATTCCCGTTGTAGTCTATTTCAGTTTCAGGCGTGTTTTTGGCATTTACTTAAAATACTTTTATAACAGCAAAGATCACATCATAACGTGTTGCTTATAACCGCGGCACAAAATCTTTCACAATAATCGTTGTTGAATTTAAGAGTTGCAAAGATTGACTGCACGATGACCCACCAAAATTGACCTTCTCCCAATTGATGTGGCCTTATAGCTCGGTTGTTAGAGCACTGCGCCTGTATGGCAGAGGTCACCGGCTCGAGTCCCGTTGATGTCTGAGAACTTTTTGTTTTTAGGTTTCTCTTTTACAAATACTAAAAATACAATCAACACCGCGAGGATCTTATCAGAACGTCTTGCTTATAACCGCGTTACAAAATCCTTTACAATAATCGTTGTTCGAAATAGTTGCAAAGATAGATCGACCCACTAGAATTGACCTTTTCTAGGAGCCCATAACCCGGAGCGTACAACTCCCATACTAGGGCTATGTCACGGCATTTTTATAGACCCAGTTATTTTTAGACATGTTTTTCCAGCGAAACGTTTAGTTCCAGTTCGCACGCGTTAATTATGCAAGGCTTATGATTGGTTAGCACGGCTCCTGTGGGTGACCAAGACTCCTGTGGGAGACTAAGGCTCCTGTGGAAGACCAAGGCTCCTGTGGGTGACCAAGACTCCTGTGGGAGACCAAGACTCCTGTGGGAGACCAAGGCTCCTGTGGAGGTTGAATTCGCGGGAAAATCAATCTAATACTGCGATGCCGGTGCAGTGCTCTACCTACTGAGCCATAGTACCGCATCTGTTGGAAAACGATCAATTTGGGTGGGTCGGTCCGTTTTTGCAACTTAAGTCGAACAACGATTATTGTGAAGGTTTTTGTATGGCAGTTATAAGCAAGACGTTTTGATGAGATCTTCGGGGTTATGATTGCATTTTTTTGTTTTTGCAAAAGAGAAGCCTGAAAAAATACAAAAATCACATCTCAACGGGATTCGAGCTTGTCACCTATGCGATACTGGTGCAGTGCTCTGCCAACAGCTATAATACCACATCTGTTGGGAGAAGGTCAATTCTAGTGGGTCGGTCGACCTTTGCCACTTAAGTCAAACAACGATTATTGTAAAGATTTTTGTACTGCGGTTATAAGCAACACGTTATGATGTGATCTTTGCTGTTATAAACGTATTTTAAGCAAATGCCAAAAACACGTTGCCCCATGTAAGGTAATCCATGACAGTCTTGGATTCCGGATTTCACGCTGTGGATTCCGGTTCCCAGGTAGTGGATTTCAGATTCCACCTCAATGGATTCCAGATTCCAGATTCCGGACACCTGGAGCTGATTCCGGTCAGTCCAAAGTCTAGGATTCCGGATTCCACAAGTAAATATTTTCTGGATCCCGGAATCCAGATTATCGCACATGGGGCGAAACACGCCTGAAACTGAAATAGACTACAACGGGAATCGAACCCGTGACCTCTGTGATACTGGTGCAGTGCTCTACGAACTTAGCTATGAAGCCACTCAACTTGAAATTCGTAACTAAAATCATTGTGAAAAGTAGAACTGGAGTTTTGATAAGATCTTCGTGTTTATGAACGCATTTTAAGTAACTGCGAAAGAGAAGCCTAAAAAACCAAAAAGATTCAGACTTCAATTAAAGGGATTCGAACTGGTGACCTTTTCGATAGCGGTGCTCTGCTTTACGAACCACTATATGAAGCCACATCTATTAGGAGCAGGTCAGTTTTAGTGGGTCCATTTCTGCCACTTATAATTAAGTCGAACAACAACTATTGTGAATGATTTCGTATCGCGGTTATAAGCAAGACGTTTTGATAAGATCTTCGCGGTTATGATTGCATTTTTTGTTTTTGCGAAAGGAAATACTGGAAACAAAAAAAAATCAAACTTTAACGGACTCGAGCCCGTGATCTCTACGATACCGCCGTAGTGCTCTAACAACACTTACAGAGCCATGAAGCCACATCCGCTTAGCGGAGTAATTTTAGTGGTTCGCTCCACTTATTGTACCGCGGTTGTAAGCAAGGCGTTTTGATAAGATCTTCGCAGTTAAGATTGCATTTTTTTGTTTTTGCAAAAAAAAAAAAAGCCTAAAAAGAAAAAGAAAAAGAAAAAGAAAACTTCAATGGTTCTCGATCCCATGACCTCTGCGATACCGGTGCAGGGATCTATCAACAGACTGGTGTGAAGCCACATCGGTTTAGAGGAGGTGAATTTTAGTGGGTCTTTCACAATAAAGTTGTTCGACCTAGGTGGAAAGATAGACCCACTAGAACTGACCTGCTCCCAACAAATGTGGTTGCATAGTTCAGATGGTAGAGCTGTTCACCGTTATTGAAGAGGTCGACCTGGGTTCGAACTTCATGAAGTCTGATTGACTTTTTTAGGCTTTGTTATTGCAATTCTATAAAATGCGTTCATAACCAGGAAGATCATATATCTATTTTTTTTAACCGCGGTAAAAAATCGTTCACATTATTTATAGCATGATGGGAACGTAGGTTGATTTGAATCAAGATTTGGCAAACTCCACAAAAGTCGACCTTGTCAGCGGCGACGGAGAAGTTCCGACGGGGAAGAACCGGCGCCGTTTCCTGATTAGGACCTCGAGATTCAGCTGCTCGAAACTCTATGGTTGTACATCATACATTTACATGTACTTAATTAGACAAATGTGGACAAATTGAAGAAAACCAGCTGCAGAACGCGGGCTTGTTTAAATTTTAATCTTTTATTTTTAATTTAACCAACTGACATTTCGCGAAATAAATATTTTTGTTTTTGACCCATTGCTGATTACAGTAACCTACACTAATCAACGACTTAAACTTTGCAAGTTGTTTACAAGCAAGACTGCATCTTTAAAGATATCAAAATTAATTCTACATCAGTGGTTGGTTTTTTGTTTCGGCACACAGTTTTTTCTTGGTTTAGTGTGGGCGCACTATCATCGTAGCGGCGTAATAATAATATATATAAAGAAAACTTTGAGTCGAAACTTAACGTGGTTCCCTGTATCAACAAACTGAGGCGTGTTGTTCAGAATAGCAAATAGGGACTTCAAGCAATGACGACGCCGACGACAACGAAGGTAATAAACAATAGTAAATACAATAACTGCACGTTGGAACGTATCATGCTGAGCACCTGCACGCAGTTATCACTAAAATCAGAACGTGAAAAGACCATTTTTAGAGTTCTCGGGACTACAAGGACATGATAACAAAAATGTGCTCTGCATTTTTTTTTGTTTTCAAGGAGAAACATTTAATAGTTTTCTGCTCACAAAGTTTAAGGCGGAGAAAACAAAATCCTGATGAGCCCAAAAAAGAAATAAAGAACAAACCAGAAATATATTTTTCCCGAGCCCTCGGCGTCGGAATTCCCGACCTCGTTGCTTAGGGTCCCTAATAAATCTTCGAGTACCTGCCATTATCTACTTGGCACTGGTTCAAAACTACTTAAATCCTTGAAAAATAATTACAAGATAGAAAAACTCTGATGTAAACTATTACTGTTAATCTGTTTACTCCATAAAGTTGGTTGCTTCGTTTCATCCCACCTTTAATTTTCTCGGTTCGTTCGCGAGAATTTGGTTGAAAGTAACCCTATTATTATTGTGTTTACAAGTTCAATCATTCCTTGCGATGTAGACTGTTCTCGGCGCACTCACGCGTCTTCACGCATTTACCACTCTTTTGGGTAATTTGTATTTGTAAATGTACCTTGCGCTGCTGTTGAGTGCTGTATATAGAATGCAATCGGTATGGCAATCATTGCTTCCACATGGTGATCGGCTAGTTGCCACGTTTCATCCTCTGCATCACTAAATCTTTTTATTTTAAAGGAACGAGAGGGAATTATTTTTCACGTCTACGAAGAGAACGTTCAATAAATCTTGATTCCAGGAACTTTAAATGCTGTGTACTTTATTCTGTGGTCTTTGTTATGCATCGGCCCTTAGTGATGGGAGGTTAGAAAGCAAGTGACAAGTGAAGTTACTGCTTTAATTTGCGCATGGTTTAGCAAATCTATAAGTGGTCAATACTTCGCCAACTCTTGACTGCTTTAGTTACTTTATCTTATACAGCAGTTATTGTGTCTCCGGCCTTCTTCACAGCTTGGTATTCAATTCATACTTAATTCCTATAGGGAAATGAATGATAGTCGTATTACCGGGGGCAAAGTCAATGATGAGTACTGCTTGAGCAATAATTGGTCCTTAACTGGACGGGACGGTGTTTGTAGGAGAAGCGCATGCGTGGCCATTTATCTGCATACAAACTGTGTTTGTTGACGTGGCCGCGGAGGGCTGGCCACGATTGACGTCCGCGTTCACAGTACTGGTGAAATCAATGGAGCTTCCAACAGGCGGTGGCAAGTTCATATCTTCATCGGGGTTGGTAATCTTCATACGGAATATGACCTAAGGTAAGAGGATTCAAATGTTGTAAAACATTCTACAGTTTTCAACTGCCGTTATACCGATCTTGTTCATGTATAGAAATGAATTTTATAACGCTCGTGGTTTCATCGATGCGAGCCTGAGGGCCTCGATGGGGGTACGGCTTTGACGGCTGACGGTTAATAATTGAAGCTTTTGACGCTTGACGGTTAATTTTTTCTCAATTTGACGCGTAACGGTTAATTTTTTTAAATTGGATGCTTGACAATTTATTTTTCTAAATTTGAGACTTGACGGTTAACCCCATCGAGACCCGTTTAAGAAATGTTTGTCAGTCATATAAAAGTGTAAATAATTGGTCATCCAGTAGCTTAATATACATACTAATCTAACCCTATGGTCTTCCTGTGTTTCAGGAAAGTTAATCACGTGAGAGATGACTGTCACGTGTCAAGCGGCGCGGCAGTCCAAGCGGAAGACCATCTCACGCATGGAAAAGATTTAACCTAAGTCCCCCTATCTGTTTAGAGATGCTGTTTTCTTACTGAGGAAGATTGCACGTTGTGGTCGAAACGTCGAATCAAATCAAACTTTTCCAGAATTCAATCTTTGTACATAATAAACATGTTGAATAAAAAAAATTAAAGGTAGGTTAAAAGGCAAAAAAGTTTCCCCCCTGGGAATAACTCAAAACACGTTTTCTCAAAGGGAATAACTCAAAACACGTTTTCTCAAAGGGAATAACTAATAGAACTCTACAAGAGCTCAGCCATCTATTCAAATAGACCAGTTTCGAATCCTTAGTTGCCGCTGATTTAAATGACTGCAGATTCATTTTATGCAGGGTTATCCTCGTTTTGGTGTTGAATATTTACAAATGCTAGAAGAGAGAGTGAGAAGTCACACCTCCAACAATTGCGTGTTTTCTCCTGACGTTATGGCGGCCATGTTGCGCTCTTGAACAAAAGAATTTTGATGATTTCTTTTGTTTAGGGCACCAAAATGGCTGCTTCGTCTTTTTTCTTTGCCATCTCTAGGGAGTGCGTGAAAACCAAGAACACACACAGTTGTAAATAGTGTAAAACTACACCGGCATTTAGGAACAACAGCCGTCTCTAGGGAGTACGTGAAAACCAAGAACACACACAGTTGTAAATAGTGTAAAACTACACCGGCATTTAGGAACAACAGCCGTCTCTAGGGAGTGCGTGAAAACCAAGAACACACTCAGTTGTAAATAGTGTAAAACTACACCGGCATTTAGGAACAACAGCCGTCTCTAGGGAGTGTGTGAAAACCAAGAACACACACAGTTGTAAATAGTGTAAAACTACACCGGCATTTAGGAACAACAAACTTCAGATTGAGGCTAACACTGTACAAAATGAATCCGTTGTCACTGTAGTCAGCGGCAACTGCCAATCCAATTTAAAATGGTTGAAAAATTTTGGTGTTTCTAAATATCTTAATAAACATGTTTTTCAATAGTATTTTGCTTACCTTAGGAAAAAATATCAGCCCAATTGTAGCGGAAGATGGAAAAATGATACAGACAGAAATGATGAGGTAGAGGTATTGGAAATATGAGTGAGCCAAGACCATTCCCATGAACGCACCGATAGTGGACAGAACCACAACGTTGTAGACACACACTCCTATTGTGCGTGAGTCGTTGAGGTGGGCGTAGGCTACATTACGGGTTTCATAAGCTAGAAAAAGTCCATACAGGAGCAAAATCCCTTTGTACACGTAAATCAGAGAGAGCCAAGTGTGCAAATGGCGCGATGTGCAGATGATCAGCTTCGGTATCAGCACGATGTTGTCGTCATTGTCGTCAACCTGGATAAAGCAGTAACACTAAGTGTTTCTCACAAAGCATCATATCATATCAAATATTTCGGTTATTTCTAACTGCTGCATTGATTTATAGATTTCTATAGTTAATCAACATATTTGTTTTGCACCTCCCTTGTTTGTCGGCTACAACGTATGGAGTATGGACTTTTGTTAGCAATTTCATAATAAAACGCTTCCTATTTTAGCTCTCTTTTGTAACTAGTTTTAGAGAAGTAACGGGAGGTCCCTGTTATGATCAGGCTGTAGCGGAAACCAGCTTCTATGCCGGCGGAAAATACAAAATACAAAATAACAAGTTATCGGATAATTTTCCAAGGTAATTAGAGAAAAAATAGAGTTCAGAATGGGCCAATCAGATTTGAGGAAATTGTAATTATTATAATAATACAGGTTATAAGCGGCAGTCTATTAGGCCACAGTGAGGACAACTCTCAAAAATTTCGGCATACGGTCTTCATTTAATTTAGCTGGAAAACCATTCAGATGTGCAAACCCTATTAAAACAAAACAAAGTGCTCACGGACACATCCAACCCAGCAATTATTGACATTATACCTTCTCTTCGAATACATCGACTTCTTTTTTATCTAATGAGTCCACGGCTTCCCAGGTGATGAGGATCACGACATCCACAAACACGATTCCTGCTATGATGGCCATTAGGTACCAGTCCGACATGGGTCCCAGCTGCCGGTACGTAAAACAATACGACAAAAACTTCAAAAAACATGAACACTCTCATTGATAATAAAATAATGAGTTTTGCAATTTGTATAGGTAACCACACAACTTCAAGTTAAATTTGGAAATAATTTGCACGAGTGGGTTTTTCAAAAAGTATCAAAATTGCATGAACAGTTTTCAAGTTGAACGGGAAAAATCATGTAATTACTTTTAATAATATACACAACAAAATTACAGAGCAAGTTGTGGTTTGGACGTCGGCAATTTTTTGCATCTTTCATCTCCAAGTATAACGCCATCCTGTAAAATTTGGAAATGTGAATAAAATTTATTGTATTTATTGTATTATTGTATTATCATCAAAACAAAAGATTTGATTGGTTCTTAACAAACTCTATTGTTTATAACCCAATCAAAAAACAGCACTGCTCTCAGTCAGCCAATCAGAATCGAGTAATTTTGTTATGTATACTATTAGTTTGTTAAGTCTAAGATTGAAATAACATGAAGAGTTGTGAGACACGAGTCCATGATCCTCTGACTAACTGTTAGCTTCTATCCACTGTGGAAGGAGGCTCGTGTCGGGCCGCGGTAGACTGAACCCGACCTTACAGCTTCGAAATGCTGGTTGGCTCGGACCGATGTTGATCCTTGTGTGGTTCTGTGTGGTTCTTGAAGCCGGTGTTCTCCCGGTCCGTATTACAATTTCATATCAATTGTGTACTTCCTTTAATCAACCTTTGAAGGATATATTCATATTTTAATATGAATATGGGACATATCAAGTGAGCAGATGAATAACATATGTCCAGCAGGAATATAGCATCTTGCTCAGTCGGATAGATAAGTGGCTCCAACACCAATCCTTAGCTTGCAGCAATTTTTCAACAAAATATTTCCCAAAGGAGCATGCCTTCCCTTACATGAGCCCAAGCACATTTTCTATATTAGATGCCTCATTCCATCCAAGACCCCTCACCTAATGCTCCACTGACCCATTTTACAATGTACAAAGTTGGTCTTAAATGACATACACTTATCTTCAACCGCTTGTTTGTGCATATTTTATAGATTCTCCATGTCTTCACAAACATTGCTCCAAATGCGAAGGAGAAACCAAGGGTGAGAATCCAGGCACGGCACTGAAAAGAACAAAAGGTTTTTGAACAACTACGTATCAGTTTCATTTTTGTACGTGTTTCACGGCTACGCGAGGCAAAACCTAAGGTGATGTTACACGAGGTAACGCCATTGCGAGACGAGTTGCACGAGACATTGCAGCGTGTAACACCATATAAAATCCGGTTCTACTTTTCGCAGTGATTTCAGTTACAAATTTTAAGTTTCAGGAAACATTGCGCCGTGTAACATGGCTTGCAGTGGCTCGTGTAACTCGTCTCGCAATGGCACAATCTCGTACCTCTAGTCGACGAGCGACTCTCGAAAGTTCCGTTTGAGGAGCGATTTTATTTGGTTTTCGGAAAACAATGCATATTAACGAATTAGCCAAGGACCAGCGCTGCAAAATGGCGAAAAATCCAACAGAAACTACTCCAAGGAAATCAGTGGCGTCTAAGGCCGATGTTTATAGTGTCTGCAGGTGCTGTAATGACAGTATTTTTGAGAAGAACAGTGTAGTCCAGTAGGAATGGGCCGTATTTTGCCATATCTCGGGGTAGGCAATGTAGAACTTATATTCCAATAACAAGAAAGTACTTTGATCATAACATGCAAGATTTTATTAATAAATGTATTGCATTTAATACATGTACATACTAGTCCGCGAAAAGATGTGTCTCGTCCACTAAAATCGCTCGAATTCGATTTTGAAATTCTTCTTTTTTTTTTTTAGCAATTTAAGAACTTGTTTGATTTCCACCAAGGCTTCCCGGTGGGCATAAAAAGATTTACCAAAGATTTATCAAACCCCGTTGGCAGAACAGCCAGTACATCTTTTTTATCAAGTACAGCGAGCTTCAGAATGGCAAGTTGTTTTTTCTTTTAAAGTGAAATTTTCTTTACCAACTGCTTTCAAAGCGTAGTTGACCGCCTCTTCGGTTAAAGAGAACGCACTGTTTGGTTTTGTGGCTACATATGCGCAATTCAACCGGAAGTCTGATATTTTCGGACTTCCAATCGGATCTTTCAAGGGTCGCTGTTTCCCGACCGCTGGTCAAGGGGAACGAAGACGCTGGGTACGAGGGTGGCAATGGCGTTGCTAGACAAACTGCACTGACGAAAAATTACATCCTGTAACATCACCTTTAGGTCAGAGGTCAAAACTTTGGATTGTGAATATCTTCCGAACTACTGTTGTAAATGAATACTTGGGCGACGTACATAGTATAGCATATTTTTGTGATCAAATACTAAGTACAGGCAGCTCAACTCGATAAATATTAGGAACAAACTTAGCGAACATGGAGGTGGGGGTAGGGGTAGGGTTAGGACTGCACAGCTTACTACCTTGGATCGGTAGATTTTGGTCCCTACAGCCGTCTCTTCAGTTATAAAAGCTCTGCCCCACACGAGTAAAGTGTTTTGTCTCAGGAAGGTTTAGGACTAGCAGTTATAGCTCATAAAGGAAGGTTTTCAAATTGAATACCTATATCTCACTTCTTACTCCAGTTCTAGTGACTGGGTCGTGTTTAAAGACGCGCCATATGGTGTGTTCTTCATTTAAACAATAGGGCATTTTGCTATTTTGTTTGCAAGATCAGGGCTAGCGCTGAAAGAGCATTGATTTATAGAAACCTTGTTTTGATGCAATTATAACCTTTTCCCCTTCTTCAACACAGTTCCAGTTAACCATTAGCCTCGGTTTAAGGCATTTTTTTGTTCTTTTATAGATTTTAATTTCTGTACAATTTAGTTGTGCAGTATAGGTCTACCTTGGATACAATATTACTCTCCTGCTCAACAAGAAGTCAAATTACTAATCTCAAAATTTGATTTTGTCTTGCCTTCCAATTTTTTGTGAGAAGTAATTCAAATTTTTAATTGCGTTTCTCTTCAGAAAATTAGCTGTCGAGGTCAGTATGATCAGGTTCTAGTACCTTGCATATTATCCTGGATGTGTCGTTATCAACGGCGTGTATTCCAAACAGATAAACTGTCGATAGACACATGATGCAACCAAGGACTATTATATTGTTGAATGTTGGAGCTGACAGACGTATGAATCTGCAAGCAGAAACGTTGTCACAAAGTTTATAATCTCCACCAGAACTAATTCTTATTTTTATATTCGTATTCTTCCTAATTAAAACTTGCTTAATAATTCTGATCGAACGACATTCATTTATAACATCGTCCTATTTAAATCTCTACTATACAAACGATAATTCTGTCTTACACCTCGAATATAGAAAACAAATTAAAGATTACAGTAATTGCTTGGAGAAGCATAAAATAAGGAAAGAAATGAAACTTATTTCTAAGAAGCACTAAGAATTATATTACCAGATTGCTCTTATGAGTCGGCACTTCTGATCTGTGGCTTGCCCACGCTGTTGGCGCGCCGTGATGAGGCTTGCAGGCGTTTCATATCTAACATCAAGGAGTCCGGTTTCCTTGCACACCTGCTGCCACAGCCCACGAATGTCGTTCACGGGTACGGGTTGAGGTCGGGTTTTTCCCGTTCTGAATACCGCATTGTCAGAACGGACCGCCTTATTAATTTCGTTGCTCACAGTTACAATAGGGATTAATTGTTTTTGCCGTTTGTACTACGTGTATTAAGTGTTCTGTGTAGAATTGACTTCCCTTGTAATTTAGTGTTAAACACTACCAAAAGCGTTAAATAAACTGATTATTATTATTATTATTATTATTATTATTTTATTTCTGCTTGAGAATGGCGTCATGATGACACCGAAACGTCGCATTTAAGAAACAAGTTTCATTTCATTTCATTTACCTTGTTCCTTATATTTTAAACTAAAGATTGTTTCTTTTGTCAGTGTGAAATCTAAATAAAAGTTTTAATGAGTGTTGGGCCAATCTAACCTACACTAGCGCCTAGTCTCTTCCTGCTCCCGCGTTGCAGAAATTTTAGTGTTCCTATCTAATTTATTGTTAAACAAACTATCTCTAGAAATTAGATAACAAGTAGGGGCTACTTACTTGTATTTTCGATGATGTACATTAAAGATAAGAAACGCACAGGCCATAACAATGCCAAGAGTTGCTGCGGCAGAGAAAGTAGCAAAGAGCGGTAACGGGATTTCTTGATACCAGTTTTTGCGTCTGGCACCATCCAATGGAACACTCTCTGGTGTGGAGTGAACAATATCACGTTAGCTTTCTGTCTGTAGGCTAGCACTGTCTATAGACAGCTTTAATAACACAATCAATTTTACGTTAACAACATTAGTTAAATTTCCAAGGAGTATAGATAAGGATAGCTAAATCTTTTACGAGCCTAGTGGCCCATGCGAGCCGGCACTTATCTCCGGTTTCTGTAGTGTTTCTGGACGGGACACCAATCCTTTGCAGGTTAGCCCCCAGCAGAAGCTGGTACTCATTTTACCGACCTTGCAAGGATGAAAAGCTGAGTCAACTTTGGCGGAAATAAGCGGTCACACAAATTTTCGTCACTTGGCTGAGCCGAGATTTAAACCCGGAACCTTGTGGCTGGAAAGCAGAGATCTTACCACTAGCTGCGCCAACCACGTCACACTTTATGTATAATAAAATAGTATAAAGCTCCATGTGTGACATTAAGTAAGAATTAGTCAAATAAACGATCTCATTTGCGGGTGTTATTTTCTCATTCTGCGTTTTCTTTCAGGTGTATTCCACAACATTTGGTGTAGGCATGGCCGTAGGAAGAGACAGCCGAAGGTTTAAAGCGATTTAGCCTATCCTGGATGACTTTTTAGCGTTGTCCTGCCAGAAGATAAGCGATAAATGACAACGATATGGACAGCAAAGTCCTCATTTTAGCTGTCGGCCTAATAAAAAGAAACGACAGTACAAAAATACATGCAGTATGTACACTAACTTGGGAAGAGAAGTGTTTCATTGAAGCTATTTGGGTTGTCCTTCGTAATATACCCAACAACTTCGAACTCTCCATCTGAAAGAAATGGCAGTGAATATTATCCTTTACAGACACCAAGAGTCTTCGCAGTTCCCCCTTACCCCC
>JAOEJH020371125.1:0-12579 GCA_025448215.2 Palythoa grandis
GTCATTGTCATTGTCATTGTCATTGTCATTGTCATTGTCATTGTCATTGTCATTGTCATTGTCATTGTCATTATTATAAAACAATGTTCTACCTCAATCTAGTGCCAACAGAAAACAGAGGAGCATCGACGAGTGTCGATGAATTAGATACCAATACAGTTTAACATTGTTTTAATTATTTAGAATCATTGACCTCTTCATACCCAACCCTGCAGTTGCTCGGCATTGGGTTTCAACCTAATTGAAAAGATGAAGCTTTCAAGATCCAAATTTTAAAAAAGGAGACGTGATATATTTTTGGTGACACAAGCTTCCGGTCGCGCGAGAACTTTGTAAGGCAAGCAGTGAAGATCATAATCGTTCTGTCGAGTACTTTTCGGCTCTAATCGGCAACATAATGGTTTCGAAGAAGGAAGGATCGTCCATTTTATGCCTAGTTGCAGGCGTCAGTCTGGTGTCGGTTTGCTTGTCGCTGATCTGTGTCGTTCAAGTCTTTTTCATTGTTCCACAACACTGTAGCTGTATCACTTCCGATGGCAATACAGAGCCCTTTGTGGCGTCAAATGACGGCAAGAATGGCGCGATTCCGTCGAGGGAAGACGTTAAAGACCACGAATGGCTGCAAAATGTCAGTACCACAACTAAAAAAGCGCAACAAGCAAGCTTGCCGGACCTTGAATACAATTCACAAGAAAAACTATCACGAAAGAGACGTTGGGCTGCGGATTCGATTTCGGGTACTAGTAACCGTCTATCTATTCTACAACAGCAAGTTTTCTTTCTGGAGTCGAGGTGAGTATCACTCGCGTCTGGTCAATAACATAATACTGACAGGTCGTACCTAGAGCTAGAGAATTACGTGTGTAAAATACATTGGTACATCAGCCATTTTAAAACGCACCAGTCCCGTCCTGATTCAAGAGTACAGCAGTGAATACACGATAATTCGGCCTGTTCATATTGTTAAATTGTACAGTCAGGATGCCGTCTTAAATATGCCGTAGAATAAGAAGAGTATATTTCTCCAAAACTGTTTACACAAAACATATGGGACTTTGCTGGGAAAATTTTGCAATACGTTATTCATGTACAATATAGCTAAGTTTATTTTGTCTTCGAAAATGATTATAAAATGTTTGTTTGCGTTATCAATCAATTACAAAGTACTCAAGACGAGTCGATACAAAGGTACATTAAAAGTCTTACTCTTCTGGTGAAGGTTGAGTCCTCGATCAGGTTTTCGGTCAAAACCCACCCGTTCGACGGTGAAAGTTGAGTTCTCGTCAGGTTTTGGGTTAAAACCTCACCAGTTCGGCAACTTTCCCACCAGCTGGTTGGATTTTCTCAAATATTTTCCAACGCACCGGGTTAGTAAAAGTTGCACCAGGTTACGGGCAAAATGGCCAGGAAAATTTCAAAATTCACCAAGTCCCAGCGGACCCGAAAATTAAAGGGGTAGCGGGAAAAACCCTGTTCTTGTTTTAATGTTATATTTTAATATTGTTCTCTAGAAGATTTTGAGTGAATAACATTTTAATACCTTTTTGATATGCTTTAATAAACACGTTGCTCCAGTTTGTTATTAAAACTATTTCCAAGCAAAACAACAACAACAAAAACTAAAAACAGTGGGTTGGGTTTCTCCAGTTCCGTTACAGAGGAGCGTAAGTATTTCAACCCTACTCCTCCTGTAAAGGCCGATGTCAATGAGTAGAAGAACTTGGAACTTTATTTCATTAATTGCTTGTGTAATACATGAATTAGAAAACTCCTTTGGCCTGCAATTAGTGAAATCTAGTCTAGGCAGGACAGAAGATTACAATAGTTAATGACAATTACTGAAAAAAGGGAGTTAATAATTATAACAATAATGGTCCTGTACTACTTATGGGACTCAGTTCAAGTCTTTGTTTAGAATGAGTTGAAAAGGATCTTTTTAACGCGAAGAAAATAAAGACAAGAAAAAGATAACAACAATCAGCTCAACTGCAAGATAAATAATTCGGAAGGATCTGTGTTCAGTGCTCTGTGGACATCTATATAGGACTCCTCAGTCTGTATCATTGATAAAAGTGCATTTTTTAAATATATGAGTACATACCAAACTTAGCAGTCCAAAATTCCAAAACAACGGAACGGGGAAAAGGGCGGTGTATCAGACATCAACATGTCCAGCTTTTTTAGGAGAGCTTTAGGGTTGTAACGATCGTTGGGGGCTCAGGAGTAGGTGTTACAAATAGATGTTACAACTTTTGTGGTTGGCCGCTTTTTTGCCCATGCTTGTTCTATGCTTGTGTGACAAAGTAACAAAAAGTGGATATACTTTTTAAAATAATAAAGTGATTAAAGTAAGACCAATTGTAAAGTAATTTAGCTTTATTCAATTATTGCACTAACTTTTTACATTTTTGTAACTATTTATATTTAAGGCAGCTTTGTTGTCATTAAATTATTTTATTTGTATAATTATAAGTTTCTAATGAAGTAAGACTTCCTTTGACTTTAACATGCTTTTACTTTTTTTTAAAAAAAAGTTTTAATCTTACATTAGTTCCTTGTAAATAAGGCTAAAAAGATGCTCACCTCAGTCAAATCTTTGCTATCCCATGATTAGTTAATTTAGGTCGACTACGCGCGATGGACACTCCTCCAATAGTGACTGGAAAGTGCTAGGGGCTATCTGTCATTCTGTGCCAAATTTGACTCTTGTCACTCCTTTAAACATTTGACCTAAATGTGGCCGCAAGAAGCCTGACAAAGTGTTTATCAAGTGCCAGTTTCAGGATTTCGAATTGCCTTTCGGCCCAGCCAATAATATGTTAATTATTAAAGAAAATAGCCAAGTACTTTTTAATACTTAGAATCAAAAACGTTGGCAAGCTGTTTCAGTGTTTGTTTCGTCTTATCACCAAATGCGCCACAGAGAGCTTGCTCGTGGTCTCGTTTGTCGTGTATTTTTATTTCTTCCCTACTTGTTTTTCTCGCTAATACGTCTATTACAGAAAGAGTATTACCAAAATTATTTGAAAATATTCCTTAGCCAGTTCCATTGCTGTATTCAACATCTCAGTTACATATTAATTTGAAATGCTGTAACTAAACCCGCGGAGGTCAAGAGTTCGATTTATCTCTTACTTCGAGTGGGTGAATTTCTCGGTGTCGAGTTCACTCACATCAGGCATGTGGATTTAATTACAACACGTTAAAAATATATTCTAGATATATTTATACTTAAGGGTAATAGCGTGGCGTGGTTGGCGCAGTGGTAAGAGTTCTTCTCCAAGGTTCCGGGTTCAAACCCCAGCTATGCCCTGCATTAAACATTTGTGAGACCTTTCCGTAAAAAGTTGACTCAGCTTTCGATCCTTACGAGGTCGGTAAAATGAGTACCAGCTTCTGCTAGGGGTTAACCTGCGATGTATTAGTGTCCTGTCCAGGGGAAGTCAATGACTGTCATCCGCCTAACACTACAAAGACCAGAGATAAGCACCGGCCCCAAAGAGTCACTTATTTTGCCGAATAGTATTCAGCTTTAGTTAATAGTAGTATGGTGTCGAGTCGCTCAAATATAATATGATAACCCTGTTTATTTGACATTTTGGTTTAATTATGTTGCATTGTATAAAGATTTCGGAATCTGCAGCAAGAGGTAAACCGGCGTAGAACTTTAAGAGGACCCAAGGGTAACCCCGGGAACCCAGGAGCACCCGGAAGGGACGGCATAGACGGACGACAAGGGCGGCAGGGGGCGATGGGTCCGCCCGGATCGCCTGGTAGCCAGGGAAAGACAGGACTCCGAGGAGAGATGGGACAGCAAGGATCGCCAGGAGTTAATGGTCTTCCCGGTCTGCCAGGCCTTGCGGGAGCCAAAGGAGACAAAGGAGAACCGGGTGAACGAGGTAACTGTTTAATTACACTGTTTACTTGTAGAACCGTAGGTAAAGGGGGGGGGGGTTAAAGGGCTGGGTAGGCTTCAGCTACACCCTTCCCCCCAACTTTTGGCGCGTATGGAGGCCAGTCATCCTTTCACCTTCAATATCAATTACTACAACATAGATTATGAAACATTCTGTCCCTGACTTCCCCCCCCCAATCCCCAAAAGAAAAAAGTTGAAACTCCCAAACTGAAAACATGTTCCAACGGCCCTGATAAAATTCGGACAGCCATTTTGAGCAGTTATTTCAATAAAAGTTAATTTGTGCAATAATCACTTTTTATGAAAATAACACCAGGTTGTGAGTGAATTTTCATCGCCGTAATTAGTTCTAACAAATGGAAGAGAATATGTTTGTCTAGCAGCTAGTCTTGTGTTGTAGCTGTGTATATTGCTGACTTTTTAAAATAGATCCACAAAAGCATTTGGCAATTTGCCTGTATGAAAATTATGCATAAACATTGCCACATGGAGAAATATCAAATCGACAAGTTTAAGGATACTAAGTGCATCAAAGTACATACTAATTAAGTGCATATTATTAAGTAACTACTATTATTATCATTTTTATTACTATTATTATTATTATTATTATTATTATTGTTGTTGTTGTTGTTATTGTTATTGTTGTTGTCATTTTTGTTATTGTATACCTTTTTAAATACTTCCAAATAAGGTTAACAGATATCTTGTTGTCGATAGTTCTATCAAATCATTCATTTCTAGACAGCAAGAAAAATACTTCACATCATACATTGAGTAGGTACGGTTTGCATGCTTAGTAGTAATTAACTTCAATTTTCCTTTCGTCTGAAGAATTTTATATAGCACATTTAGCTTAGTAATGTAGTAAGATTTTATATTTTATATTTTACACTTACAATACTTGTAATGTAGTTAGCTTTTTTTATATTAATAGTAATGTAGTTAGTGTTTTATATTTTATACTTATAATTTTAGTAATGTAGTTAGTCATTATTTTTCATTACAGAAAAAAACTTAGTACTTTTAGCTTTCCATAGTATTAGCATTTAGGGTTAGTGTTATCGGATGAAGAGTCACTTATTTCTTGTGGAGAAGCCGAATAAAGCCGTTATATTTTTATTATCATCATTATCATCATTATCATCATCATTAGTATCATTAGTATCATTATTATTATTAGTTTATGTCTTGTACAGGTTTAAATACACTATCATAGCTTTTTCAGTGGATTCTAGTGATTGCTGCCAATGCAAGTCGCCCATCCTTTATCAAAACATTTCAAATTCAGAAGCACACAAATGTTAGATTGCATAGGAACTTTCAACAATTACTTTTCTTGTTTTCTAATACAAATGAAAACGTTTAAGAATAACACCTCGTTTTTAGGACTCCAAGGTTTTAAAGGAGCGAAAGGTTTCCGTGGGTATCGGGGACAAGTTGGGTATCCGGGAGATCGAGGACCAATGGGACCCCCTGGAAGAACTGGATCGAAGGGGAGCAAAGGAAGCGTGGATTGTTACGAAACCCAACGGGGGACTCGTTACCGCGTATCTTGCAGTGCCATGAGCCAACAACCAAACCAAGCGGACGAAGAAAACAAACCTAGTGGAGGATTTGTGTACACAAGGTGGGGTCGGACAACCTGCCCTTCAGGAGGAGCTAAGCGGGTGTACTCAGGTATGACAACAAATTTCCCAATAATCATATTTCTGTGAAGTATAACGGCGGCGTGGTTGGCGCAGTGGTAGGTTGTCTGCCTTCCAGCCACAAGGTCCCCGGTTCAAACTCTGGCTCTGCCGAAGTTTGGAAATTTGTGTGACCTTTTTTCCCACAAAGTTAACTCAGCTTCCCATCTTTTTACGAGGTCGGTAAAATGAGAACTAGGTTTTGCTTGGGTCTAACCTGCCCTATCCAGGAGGAGTCAACGACTCTCATCCGCTTAACACTACAGAAACCGGAGATAAACGCCGGCCTCCAAGGGCCACTTAGGCTCGTACAAGGATTTACCTGGCAATAATCATAGATCGATAATGGAACAGTCGACCTTACCTTTACCTTAAGCTTTATGATGTTACGTTTATCTCAGTTTACGATTGTGGTCGTTTCTATCTTCAGTTTTACCTTTACCGTTTATCTTTTCTTCCATCCGAGCAAATAAAAAATACCCGCGGTTCCTGTAACATCACCTCCAAAAAGTAAGGTCAGTCGGTCGGTCGAGGTAATATTCTATTTCATTCTAGCATTTTATTTGTTTTTACTGTTTTTTAAAGCAATATCACTGGGGCTTGTGTTAATATGTTCTGCTAATTCATTAATAGTTAAGTAATCCAACATTACCCTTGCAATATTGTACAGTATTTATTCAACAAGGTTGGCTGATGAGGACACGTCGATTTCAGCTGGCTTTATTTTGAAGAAAGGACTACAGATATTTAGATATTTTAGTCTTTGCTGAAAAAATATGTAACCTTGGTTTTTAAAACATGACAAAAGAAGCAAAATATTTTTGGGTTAGCATTTTGCAATAAAAATAGGGTTGGTCGGGTTACGGGAACCACAATTTTTTGTTTTTGTTTCAGAAACCGGATAAGAAGACCAGCTCCAATGGGCCACTTAGATTCGTAAACGGGTTTAGCCTAGTTTAGTTAAGTAAAGAATGCTATCAGCCACGTTCTTGGCCGTGGAATATACTTGATTGTTTTATATTCATCTTCCATCAGGACAGGCCGCAGCAACTCGCCATGAAACCGGCCGAGCGGGTGGCTCACGCTTCACTTGTCTTCCCAACAAGCCTTGGTATTACAGGCCACCGACCACACCATCCGGCAATTTGGTGACCAGGCGTCCGCCACTAGCAGACATCTTAAAGTGGAAAGTTGTCTACGGTACAAACTTCTTCCTCACATGTGTGACGTGCGTGGTAAAGACCCGGTCGCTGGTCTTGATGATCCCGGCACGTAAGGAGTGTTATGGGGGCTGGGTCAGAGAATATGATGGGTATCTGGCTGTTCAGATTAACCACCAGGACCATAAAGATGTGATATGCGTTGACAAAACAGCACAAGGTATTCTCAGGGACACAGATTACGTACGTGGAATGGCATCCAACTGCAACACGTTGTCCTGCCCACCTTACACCGACAATCAGCGCCTACCGTGCGTAGTATGTAGCATGTAGTATCACGTGACATCATACTGCACGGCACTTGTTAACGTCGTATCAGAATAATTTGTTATTATTCTGGCCTTATGTAAGCTATTCCACACCTAGAAAAGCGGCCAGCTGTCGGTCTGTGTTAACTGGTGCTTTAGATATGTAAAGTTTTACTATGTTTTCATACCCCATATTTTAGTTCTGTGTTTTAAGGCTTTATATTTCTGGTACAAGACAAAGTGTTTACAAAAATTTGAAGAAATGGAGATGGGTACTAGCCAAAATTTGTTTAATGTTTCTTTTAATGTTACTGATAATCTCTCAGGATTTTGAAATGGCCATTTTGTAATACCTCAGCTGTAGCCCAGTTTTCCATGTCACGTTGGTAAATACTTGACACAAAGTCACAATTAAGTTTTAAATTTAACACAGTATTTACATATTCTCAGCACTCTCTCTAATGGGTAATTTCGCATAGCTGTTGTATTTCGGTCAGCAGTCGAATAAAATAAAGGGCATTCTGTCTTGTTTGTTTTAGGAATCATGTTTGGTTTCTTTTTCATTCCATCATAAGTATTAATCGTCATCATTATATCAATAAAGATATCGCCATCTCCATCATTGTTGACACCATCACGGCCATTCAGGGGCGTCCCCAGGATTTTTGGAGGAGGGGGGGAGGGGGGTTCCACCTTACCGAAAGTTAGGTTGACCAAGGTAAGGGTTTTGAAAGTTTCTTGTTTGAAGAAAATCTAAAGTGTGAGTCACTATGGTGCATGTGGCGATTGATAATTTGTTCACGATCTGCTTGCATTTTGTTTGGTTTTGTACTTTCACAATTTTACAAACCATTACAGCTACTCTCTCACCTACCAACATGCGGAAGTCTCAATCTCCGCATAACAGGTCTGCGAGCAACAAACGTCGTGGATGCTTCCTAGCCAACACGTCTACGAGTTTTTCAATGTCGATGTCTAAGTCATAATGGATGTTCACAAGTGCAAGTTTAGATTTCGCTCAGTAGACATTGTTGAGCGTAAGTAAGTATTACGCCGACGCAATGTGCTAAAGGATCGTTTGCATTCGCCAGAGGTAATGGGCACAGTGCAAAGAATGTGCAGTAGCTGACGACTGTTGGGCTAGAACTATGCATCGCAGCAAGGGCGTCAACTTCATTATCAGGCAAGGATGACCGATCATGTTCCGCCCACTTTCAACGCCATCGAACACGTTCGACGTCAGCGACTTGAGGAGACGACATATCATCAACATAATGATATTTTGAAAAGGAATACTTGTCAATGATCGGACACGATGGCTGACCACGAGGTTACAGACGAAACCGAGGCTGGCGGTACAAGTGTAGACTATAGAACGCTGGTGATACAAAGCGCTGTAAAAATTTTGCGGCATTTTGTTTTTGCGATTGGGCAAATTTTTTTGTTCAGGGGGAGGAAATTCTTGCGATTTGAGATAACCTAGATTTTCCGACGACAGGCGCAAACGCCGAGTTGGCTATTTTCACCCTGTATCCAACGAGACTTGAGTGGAACAATTGTTTTATTAAATTTCTTTCAATTCTGAACAATTAGATACTTAGAAAGTGTAGCCAAATTCTATTGAATTCTGTTTTACTTTTACAAAGCGACTGGGAAATGACGCATCCACATAAGGTCATATGGTAAATGAGCTGATAACCGAGATTGAGTGAACCAGTGAGAACGCTAGAAAGGCAATATTCGAGGTTCAAATTTTAATAAACTAATTTATTCGAGTTTTTACACAAAAAGTCTCATCATTTATAAAAATCTTTTTAACGTCTAAAAATCCAAAAAAATTACGGTTTTATTTCGGCGCCCAGTTGTAATTCCGGTCCCTCTCCCCTGATTTTCCCTCCTTCCCCTCCCCTGCCATACAATCGGGAAACAGTCCAACAATGCATTGCGCAACGGGAACAATCCAACAATGCATTGCGCAGCGGGAACAATCCAACAATGCATTGCGCAATGAGAAATGTTGGGAGCCATTACAAACGTTGTTGAATGTTGGAAATCTTTAGTTAGGGCTCAAATTTAAAACCATTTTAGGAGGTTGGTTGGTGTTAAAACTCAAGATGACTGCTCAGGAGCAAATGAGGAAGATGTTGGACGAGTTGATGGGTACACAACGAGATGGTAGGTAAAATTTGTACAGAAATGACTCCCCTCACGCTTGCAACGCCAGCGGCATATTTCAATATTTGTGGTAGGATTCGAAGACAACAATACAGTTTTGAGTTTGTAGCTCGCAGCAGAAACATTTTTTAGCCATTACGTGCCGTAATAATATGCATGTTGTCTTAGTTCTTTTTGTTTTTGCTCATTCGGTCTTTATCTTTCCATGAAATGGCTAGACTTTTCATCTCGTCCATTTGGGGTCGTTCAAACCATGCATACTGGCCCGTCACATCATTCATATGCCGCCAAGAAAGCTAGAAGCGTGAGTTTTAATGTTTTCTGTTGTTCCGATCATAGGACTCTAGTTGAAAGTTCAATAGAACGGCCTCTTTGACTTTGTGTAAAAATATCCAAGCTTTAGTACAAAAGACGTTCAACAATAATGCGTTGCGAAAACGTTTCATTAATTATCTTTACGGTGAAGATTAAGAATTATTTTAGAAACTGAAGAAAAAATCACCTGTCTTAACCTGTAAGTTTATTTTTTTTTTAGCCCAGTTGCAAAGAACAATCAGAAAAAGCCTTCCTAAAATTTATTTAAATATTTTGCACTACTATCAATTATGCACAAAACGCAGTGAAAAAGCTGGTTATTAAAATTATTTGGTGCTTTTCTAAACAAAGGCCGATAGCAAAGTAGAATTTGGGGAGTGTTGATAAAACATCAAGTTCAAAGGACACGTAAGTAGGGCAACGTAAGTAGGTTTCAATCAATTTTACTTGACAAAGCTCAAACAGAAAGTCTCATCACTCTGTTCTGAGCAATGTCTGTCGAACTGCTGAGACAGGTGCAAAAGACCTGCAGAGAATATTTAAACAATGTCACAAATAGATTGGATGGACAAGATTTACAAGTATAATTGAAGTATGTCAAGTATGATAGTTAATAAGGGTTAAGAGTAATAAATACTGAAATTTAAAGTGAGCTTTTGTAGAAGAACTGTGAGGTGAGGCTTCAAGGGTAAGAAAAGAATATTTTTGTCATTCTCATTCAAGGCTGCAGATGAATTATCATAGCATTTGCATCTTAGCTAAATATTCTTGTTAATAATATTAGATATTTTTACAAATCAGTTTGGATTTGGTAGTTGTTGTTTAAAATTAATCTGTTGTGTCTTGATGTAAACCATTTTTGTATTTACATTAGAGAAAAATTTTGGCTCAGTATGAAAGGACATATGTTCTTTTTTATATATTTACTGAAACTAAAAGATATTTTACAATGACATCAACATACAAGTGTTCAAATTTAACTCAATCTTAAAACTATAGTACAGTTTTGTATAGAGTTTAAAGACTTTACAAGTTACAAAGAGTTTTGTGTTTGCATCATTGCACCTTTGAATGCAATTTCCAGCATTGAAGCTATTACCATTTTGGTCTATAGCTGGTACAAGAAAAACATTAACAGTATTACTTAATTCTATTTTGTGTTGAACATTATTTATTGGTACGTGTTGCTAATTTTTTAGTATCAATGATGTTTGACCATTCTGATTATGTTCCAGAAAAGCAACTGTAGCTGTTTCATTTTTGTTAGATATTTGCCTTCATTAAAAAATCCAAGCATTATAATAAATTTTGCCGAAAATTCGTGAATTGAAAAAGGCTAATGAAATTGTTATTTTTAACACTGGCAAAAGAATTTTTTAACCAACATATTGGTAACTGAAATCTGTTGCTATATAATATCATCATTTAGCATTAATCAGTTAACTTCATTTGGCAAACACTTTGCAAAATAGTTTGTTTAAACAACTTTTTAAGTTTACAAAACAAAAAATTTCTGTTTTTTTGAGAACCAAAGGTTTTCCAAGAACTTAATACTCATCTACCACTTTCATCATATTATGATATTATTCTGGCAATAGTGCTTTGTAATTTTGCTTAATCACCTGCTGAGCATTCAAAAGTTGCCCAACATTCTTAACACATGAATTTACTGAAAGAATGTTTATTTGCTGAATCTAAATTTTCTAGAAAACAAGAATAGATGTTAAATTGATATATACAGCTTCAACATTTGGTTTTAAAACTAAGATATTTTTTCTGTCTTTAAAATGAAACTGATTTTTGGTAAGATAAGTGTTGATAATCTTGCAAAGTTGTAATTAGTTATTCCACTCATTTATCCAAAGAACTGAACAGGTTGTATCAAGCTTTTGTTGTTTTACATTCAAACTGGTTACATTGCCTTTCCAGCCAATCTGTCGAATGATGCTTTTTGCAGTGGATACATATAAACCACGAAAAAAGTTTGTATTATTAATAATTGTTGTAAAATGTGGTAATCTTTGAGCAAGGTGTTCTTTTTTTGTTTTAAATACATTCTATTTTTCTCAGCTGTATAAGATTGTATAAAAACAAACACTGCATTAGTAACATGGTCTTAACTCTCAGAAGCATACAGAAAACAATATCTGCAAAGGTTTGCTTCAGACCTTCTGAGATGACCGACAATCATTTATCTCTCAATATAAATTTACTGTAATTCTCCAGTTGCTAATCTAGATCACCCAATTTCTTTCCATTATTGCTACAGGTGTTTCTCGAGATAATGACATCAAGTTTACAGATGAGAGAATTTGCAAAAGTTATATCATGGGTCTTTGTCCACATGAACTGTTTAACAACACTGTAAGTATTATTAAATAATGTTGTCTTTTTGAGTAGTCATCCTCTATGTTAGTTGTAACTTCATCAACATTAATCAACTGGATTAGGACCTTCCTTCAGGGTCCGACAAATATTAGGCCCGGACGCCCGGGACAAGTTGAGAAATATGCCAGGCAAGTGTTTTATTTTCAGAAGAAGCCCACCGGGCCGTAGCATTTGGCTAACAAGTCATTTTGCGCAACAAATAGATACCTACCCATTCAACACTTAACATTCTATTGGTAATTCAAATTGCTCAAAGTATTTTAAAGTGTAATAAATATCATCATGTGGACATGTTCACTGTTGTTCTTCTGCATTTCTCTTCTTCAACGTCGATCGTCTTTGTATGTAACGTTTTGTGAGTCTCATACCAGGCTGCCATACCACAGATAAAATGCTTTTCACCATTTTGAAAGTTTGTCACGAAACACGGATAACTTTGTTATGTTAATGTAAAATTAACAAGGAAACGTTTGTCACGAAATCCTCTTCGACTGGTGATAGTACGGGTTCAAAGCGTAAGTCAAAAAGTAATGACTACAACAAAGATTACGATGAAAAAAACGCCGACGACTTTTCCAAATGAAGGAAAAGAAGGAAGGGTTTTCTTGGTTGACAATTGATACTGAGC
>JAOEJH020371617.1:0-12562 GCA_025448215.2 Palythoa grandis
ATCTTTTAAATCCCAGCCTTACGGCCACTACATTGGCTGCCGCTATCAACACTCGGTTAGTCTCTGTTATCAATCTTCTCTGTATAAAACCAACTACAGCATTTACTTCCCCGACAGCTTTCTTCAGCCTTGACCTGTCGACACTTTTAAGGTTTGGTGGTTTGTTGACCTCACTGCTGTCCAGCTCATCCAAAATCATTCTTAAGATCGTAATCTTATCATCACTACACCCCTTTTCTCGCATTTCCCTTGCAATTATCATTGTTGTTATAATTATTATTATTATTATTATTATTATTATTATTAATTGGATTTATAATGCAAGAAAAAATAAACAGAAATTTACAAAAGCACTTCACTCTTATCGGGACCATCATATTGAAAACATGCAGTCTGTACCTGGCCGAAACGTAGCACTTCGTGTGTGTCATTGCAAATGATGTAATGACTTGAAATAACATATTCAGCTGTTTCTTTTGAATCCCGTTGCCAAGCAAATGCAGCCATGGAAACAGTGTGTGTCGTACATTGTCTTACATACATCTGAACCTGTTGGATGTCAACAGCGGCATCAAGCCATAGCGGGGGTGTGCCTTTGAAGGAACTAGTGACATGGGAGGAGACTTCCTGGTGGAGAAAGTAATTGTTAGTTGCATGATCATGAGAGAAATGTTATATACAAAAAGATAAAAAGGTTAAATTTAAAAGCTAATAAGATCCTAGTATTTTCATTAATAACTCGTGTAAATTTTAATTTAAAATCCCAAAAACCTTTAAACAAGGTAAATTCATCTGGAGATTACACATCACGGTTTGGTGTTCTTTGAACTGAGACATTTAGAGCACTTGCTAGATCTTGCTTACTATTGACAAATTTATATACATGGCGGAAGTGTTCGATTTAATTCACAGAAGAAACTGAAAATGTCCAGATACTAAAGGTAACAAAAATCATTCAACTTAGCTGTTATATAAATGAGTAAGGAGTTCTGCTGGGGGCTAATCTACGATGGAGATTCTTATAAATTTAATTTTACAAAAAAACTTGACTTTAAAAATGGTGTAGCTTTGACTTTAGAAGAAAATTTTAGTTTGGTTTTCACTGATGAGGCATAAAATTAAGGAAAAGGGTTTTCAGTAACAAGGCGCAAGTTTCCATCTGTTGGCGATCTCAGTAACCAATATTCAAACATTTGCCCGTTAATTTAAGCTTAAATCATCAGAGAGAATCTGGCTTTAGCAATGATGCCCAAGGGTGGAGGTAGAGGGTGGGGATGGTAAAACGGCTTTACGTTACCTTTATATCATGGAACATAGCTGCAGTGAAAGCCACATCAACCGGACTCAACAGCGGATGATACGTGAGGTCACCAAAATTCATGATGTCCAAATGACAGTTAAGCTCAAGCTGGACCAATGAGAACGATCCTTTTCCACCCACGTGTTTGGTTAAACCACTTAAACCTTCCACCGTTAACAACATCAACTCCTGCTCCGTGGGAATTGAAGAGATCATAGTGTATCCTTGTAATCTCTTGGGAAGAGCTAGCGATAACAGACACCACATCATTTGACTTGGACTTCTATAAAATGTTATGTATGCTATTTACATGGAATACTCCCAACCGGAGTACCCATAAATTTTGTAAAATGCCAATATTAATATGTTTGACTTTAATTCGTGAGGTAATCTTACCAAGTTACCAAAAGCAAATAATCGGACTAAAATTTCAAGTAGCTATAATATGTTATTTAAAGCACTAATTCACTGTCTTTACTGGTTTTTCATCTTGATTATTCCGGGGTCAGTAATTTACTGTTAACTATATAACAGGTTAAATCTCGATGTTTTTATATTAGGAGCTTTTTTTGCGATATCAAATGGAACAAAGCATCTAATATAACTGTTCCTTCAAGACTGCTACGGTTACATGTATATTAATCAAATAAACATTATATTCTTGAGGGAAGGGCTGTTACTACAGTAACCTACGGCAGAAGAATTTCAGCAAACACAATTAGGATTCTTGCAAAGAAAATTAACGGGAAAATTTCGATTTATATCTATACTGGACTTCCAAAATATTTCAACCAAACCTCGACACAGCCACTATTACAAACACTAGCCGAATGACGTGAAACTCGACGTTGTCGAATCTATGTTCATCACTTTTCTTTATTAGCCGATTGTAGTTTACCCTTTTGCATTTCTAAAATACATTTATCGTATTCTTGTAGCTAACAGTACCTCTATCTGTGTGGTGCATGTGGTTTACAAGCCTCGCTTCTATGATACCAATGGACCCTCGCAGGCAAATGGCCGGGATAAATTGAGGTGAAAATACGGAATTGACTTTTACAGATGCAGCAAGAGACGTCGCAGATATCAGGGAGTGATAAAAAGCACTGTAGTTTGAGGCGGTTTCGTCTTCATCCTGACTGTAGAAAATGATGCAAAACTAAGTTAAGTTGGGTTATTACGCACGATGCTAAGGCAGCAGCAAGGCACATAGCAAAGGGGAGATAGACGAGCAACCATTCATCACCAAAATGGCCTTAACAAAACAAACACGCAAAATTACATCCACAGTAACAACTGTTTAACCATTCTACAAACCAAAACGTCTTAACATTTAACGTTTAGCTCATTCCACTCAGAATTTTGATATTTAACAATTATTCTACGAGCGCTTGTTGATTATGAGGTGAGAGCCGACGAGGCAAGAAAGCGTTGATGTCATTTCCCGCGATATCTTTAAAACCACAATACTCTAGTATAGAGTATCGCCTACGGGTTAACCTTGTCGGTGCTTAGGTTTTCATCAGCAGTTCGCTTTAGAAGAACTCTATAACTTTGATGTTTGCATTTTCACTTGTCTTAAACATTTTTAATCTTTCACTGGGCAATTTTAAAGTTAGCATCTTTGTCAAATATTTCTTAATTGCTACTAAATCACAAAAATCTTAAATACAACTCCTAAAACAGCAGATTGCCTCTACTTTTACTGGTAAGCCTGATCTGGCACCAACCTGTTCTCATCCGGGTACTCAATATCCCTGGTCACATCTACTACAATCTGCCATTCCTCAGCCACCATGACCTCGGCTGGGTTTGACGTTACTGGGTCTGGAAACGAAAGCACTGATGGACTGGTCTCCGAAAGAAAGAAGCTCCGATAGGTGACGTAACATTTCTGAAGATTATCCCAATACCTCAACATGCACGGTACCTGAAAACATCACAAAATGTCATGGAAACAAAAATCGATATTTAACGACTATTCTGATATCAGGAGCATAATGAGTGAAAGAGCATCCCAAGTAATCTGGAAGCAGAATAGGTACCAATAGAAAGAAATCCATGTATCCCTATTTCGGAATAGTCCCAACGAATGCACTCTTAGAAGCTGAAGATGAGCCTTATGCAAATAAGATTTATGCAGGGTGCCCAAAAGCGTTCAAAACAAGAACTTCGACCAAAACTGAACATTTGTTTGACTAACATTAGGATTCGATAAAAACGATATTGGTAATTATATTCATCAATGAGTTTATTACATAGAGAGCTCTGGTGCTAAAGAGCTTTAAATAAGACTGGTCACGATGTTTCTTTGATTTTTTTGCGAAAATAAATTCTAGACCAATAAGATTCGCCAAAGTAATTGAATAATTGAACAAAATTTCACACATTTTTAACTGAAATTGCAGCGAGTTCCCAAGTTCTTACGCGAATCTTTACTTAAGTCGCACAAAGCGGTCCTCTGATCCCGGACAAGAAATTGGATATAAAAGTATCTAAAATAATATTATTTTGATCGCCTGTCATTCCCGGCGTTCTTGGTCAAGACTAACCATAGCTTATCCCTTGATACTCACCTGATACTCATCCCCCATGTTCAACGTATTAACCAGAATGGGTGAGGACAAAGGGAGCGGAAGGACCTCAAATGCTGTCAGTGCCCGGGGTTCTGAGTATCTCCACGTCATCGAGGGTGGATGCTCGTTAGAATCAGCTGAGAATAAAATCTCATACGGTTTCGGATGCTGGATGTTTGGCATACCTGCAACAACCACCAAATTCAATCAATACTCAGTGGACATTAAAATGAACCTCTTTACATTTAATTAACTTAGTATTTTCCTACTCTTAACGCGAAGATCAAGTTCAAGTGTATTTTCCTAACCAGGTAAAGCGTGTACCAAGACGTCTGACCCCAAGTTTCAATCAATCAATCAATCAAATCAATTAATCTTTGAGAAAAAAGGCCCTGGTTTCTGATACCAACAAGCAGACACATAAATTTACAGCAAAACATTAGTTTGAGATATCTTATTAAAAGTGCTTGCACGAGACCCTCTCATTGACCTGAGGCCACTGATTTTTGTTACTGGGAGCCAAAAGGACAGTCATTCATTTTGTCACCGTTCAGTACAATTCGATAAAAACTGAGATCTTTGCATCATTGCGCTTCCTCAGAGCTGTCCATCTCAAAAACAATGTATCATATTAGTATAACTAGCTAAGACTACATGGTTTATAACATGTATCTAACAACTACGCAATGAAGGAAGATCACTTTTCATCAGGTCCAAAATCACACTATCTAAAGACTAAACAGAGCTACCTGAAGCTTTGACGTATGTGAACGGCCCAGCGCGGATATCATCAGCCGAATATTTCGTTGCCTTGGTTGCATCGTCAGAAACTTCGCATTTCTCATAGGTTTTTGATCCGATTTTGGAGTTTGTAGTAGTGACTGACTTGAACTCGTTAAGTGACGAGGATAAAAGGTTAAGGCACTGCAGATGCTCCTGGCCAAAATTCAATTGAAGGAATCCCATGTCTAGCCATACGTAAAGATGGGGTGAGCCTGAACTACTGAAATGACACAAAACATAGAGCTGCAAGTCATAAATTATGGAGGTGCATAAAACTATTTGTTTTGTTTTGTTTTGAGTCATTTGAACTTAGCTCAATATGCGAAATCTTCTGCAAACGTCAGAGTTTTACCAGAGAAGAGATGATACTCAGAAATTTGTCGCTACACAAAAGCATCGAAAAGTATATAACAACGTATTCGATTTCCGATTGCGTAGCCTATAGATTACTCTCAGACTCCCTGGAGACCTTAACCAAGGAGTAACATGCATTCTAATTTAAATTTGTTCAATTCGCTCCGAGGAAGGACACGGAAGATGTCCGAAAATTCAGCAATCGTTACAAAACGTTTTTAAATATTTTTTTTTTAGTATATAATCAAACATTTTTTAAACATCATCATACATAGTTTTCTAAACAAACAATAAATTTGGAGAGGTTTTTAAACTTTGTATACTGGATTATTTTTAATTTACTCGCATAAGCTTTCGATTGCAGCTGCAATCTTCCTCAGATATGGTAACCTCAGATGGAGGCGAGGTTACCAAGCCAACTGAGTTAGTTGGAGGGGTGGACCCCCTAGCCTCCCGCCCGCGAATTCTTGATCTGATTGTGCTGTGCCAGATCGCGGGTAGGTGGTAACGTCCGTCATCTCTGTTCAGAGGTCGTAGAGCCCAGTTGTAAATTGCCTCCTTGATCCCTCTCTGGAACCACCTTTCCTCGGTAGTTAAGACTAGTGTAGAATGCGAGTAAGTTAAAAAATAATCCAGTGTACAAAGTTTAAAAACCTCTCCATATTACTTCCCTGGATAGATGAATTTACACAATTCAACAATAAATTTTAAGAAACTTAAGAGTACATGTTTAAAGACGAATATAGAGATCAACACCTATACACAGGGAGAAAGAGACTCTATCAATAGCCTACGATAATATAACAAAATATACAAACTCGCTCAAAGTTTCTGGGACAGACCTGTGGCAATTGTAGTCAAGACTGTGAGGAGACCATACCATCTCAATATCCGACGAAAAACAGCACGGGGAGACAAGAGTTCGGTGTTTTCCGTTTAAAGATGTACGTAAGGCAAGTCCGTCCATTTCAAATCCAGCAACAATGCGTTCTGTTTCCCCTACAAGTAAAAATATTTAACAATTATTCCTCGAGCCCGAATGGGCTTTTCCCTAGTGCAACAGGACCTAATATGGAAAATCCCTCGGAAACCAAGCCCACTGATTCAACTAGATATCAAGAAAAAAAGTTTATCTTTTGTTGGCCATCCCAATTGACAACCCATCAAATTACTTTGAAAAGATAATAATGACGGCATAACAAGTAACTACGCACCAATAATTTATATTTCTCCAGAGCATTTAGCGTAATTGGTCGAAAGAGTGGTAAACAATGGGTTTTGTATAGCTGTCAACATGGTCACGTGATTTGTATAGCAAAAATTACCACGCAGAGTTTAATGTTCTTCTAACTAACAATATCCTACCTACATTTAAGGTGATAGATAACCCGGCCAAATGTGGCTGGCTCATTGAAGTACTAAATAACTTTTAAAAATGCGTACTCGAAACTATATGATGTACCTGAAGAAGTTAATTGATTCTGAAAATCATTATAGCCTAAATTATTATAGACTGCACATTCCTTGACTTGAGTCTCGAATTAGTAGTGGTTGTACCTTTTCAATGGGATTCACCTTGGTATCATTTAATTCATGTTCAAATCTATACTTTTTCTTCCAGTTAGGATACGGAATTTTTTAAAACCAACTTACCTTTGTCAGCTGGATTTAAATTTGTATGTATTTTCATGCAGTAGAAAGAAACCATTAGCTTTGGGTTATCCTTGTGTGGAGACACATCAAATTCAACAGCAGCTTCACTGGACGAGAATCCAAGATTTCCTAGAAGAAAGGATCCTTGCGATTTGTTACAACTTGTTTGCTTGTTTACGTCACATTTCGTTGGTGAGAGATCGTCCACCAAATTGTTTATCTGTTTTATCATATGAAACCCAGACTGGATGAACAAGGGGCGTCCCAGGTCAATGTTGATGTCCGCTGTAAAAGATACACAGAAAGAAAATCAGACGACCTGAAAAGAATTCTAGTAAAAAGTCTTTCATCATCATTATAATCATCATCATCATCATCATCATCATCGTCGTCGTCGTCGTTATTATCACTGTCATCATCATCATCATCATGATTACAATGCTAGGAAGTAACAACTGACAATATGACTCTAACCACTGGTAGTACAGATACAAAAAATTCAGTTGTTTTTTTCTGTAACTTAAATTTCTCTATATAAATATGTTGCAAAAGGTTTAAGGAATTATTACAACCGTTCATCAGAAAACAGTTACCACCATATAAGTGGATAGATGTAGCCTCCCTACGAACCTGGGCCGTGGAGAAAGTTAAGAACATCCACTGTAACTAAAGATGGTGAGATACCGCTATGAACGTTTGGTTTTCCTGGGCCGCTTTTAAGCCATACTACTTTGAAATCAACGGGCTCTGGGATTAGCCTTGCAACAGACTCTGTGGACATTCAGAGAGAAGAATAAATCAGCCCGCTCAAACAAACTCAAATCAACTGTTAGTGGATGATTTCTTCAGTATTTGGACTGTTAAACCATGGCTGCTATGGGTACCTCATATAAGAGGACTAACATGGGGTCACGATTTGTAACATCGCATTACAGCGGGCATTTCTCAATATAAGTTATCTACATGGACGTCTTGGTTTTCTTGAAGAACAACAACCAATCTTCCCTGTTACATAGCAGCGCTAAACTTTACAACTTTTAGTTGTCTTTATACAATCGCAATCTAAAATTAGAAACTGTCAATTGTATTTGAGGTGCTGTGATTTACCATGAATACTAATATCCGGCCCAAGGCAAAGCTCGCCAGCTCTATTTTTTTATTATACTGGAATAACTAACGTTCTATAGTAACGTGAAGTAGTGCAAAAGTTACTTAAACCCACAAATATGGAACAACATTTTGAAGCTTTTCTTGCATTATTACTCAAACACTGATTTTACGAGTGGTGAGAAATAATCTCTTGAGTTTACGCTTAGTTGAACCAATCGTGGCCCAATATAAGATTGAGTTCTGCACTGCATACAAAACACGCTATCTTTTATAAGTCATTGATCATAGATGCTGTACACTCTAAACCATCGTTGACAAGAACTTGGTCGTCAAAATCAACTGTTGTACTGCATGTACAACAGGCCATAACTTGAAACAACATGATTCAGGTCACAAGCAATGTTTCAAATCTTCTAAATGATTGAAACAAATATGCAAAAAAACAAATAAAAAAAATACGCAGCCACTTACCTTGTTCTGGATCAGGCCCAGCAAGAGTAATATCAAAGCAGGTCAATTGAACCTTCGGTGCCAAAGAAGAGATATTAACAACAACAACTGGATGCAACACGTCAACTTGCAAAATTGGTTGAATGTAACACATCTCTCTCTTTGCCGGATGCTTCACTCGTGGTGACCATGATGCATCCTCGATTCCATCGGATGGTTTAGGCTTAACTTGCATATAAATCCTAGCAAGGACTTTTCTTCCAGTTAGGAAGACTTCAACCGGAACTTTACTTGATGCTGCTTTGTGGAAATCACAATTATCGTTTGTGCCCTCCAACTTCTTTAGGTGCTTGGTCTGCAGAGTTTCAAATCCACTGTCAAGTCTTTCACACGGCAATTGGTTACCACGGGTAACATCATGGTTCTTGCTACTAGTATCAGCAAATTTTGAGAGAATTCCTGAAGAAATGGCGTCGATGTTTTCCGAGGCAATAGTTTGCAAGAGATGAATCTGTCAATTAACATTTAAATATATCGGAAAATTTGATTTTGAGTTGGGCGTTGACAGCACGAAAAGACTTTATATATTACACCATAAAGTAGAAACCAAACTTGTTAACAATGTAATTAGTATATCAGTAGTTGTCCTACACGATTTTGAGAGAATATACAAACCTGTTTTTTGTTCAAGTAACACTCGACATCAGTGAGAATATCGAGTTCTAAAGAACATCCGCAAAGAGTGATACTGTCAATGCTTCCTGTTTCACTCTGGAGTTTGATTGGTGGAGCCACAACCAATCGAAAATCAGTACTGACCACAACTGGCGTTATGTGAAAGTGGTTCTTTCCGCGCCTGGGAATAAAAAATATCACATCAACCCAAACATCAGACTTAAAGATGCTAAAATCTCCAAAATGTAAGATTTCTTTTGTTCAAAGTATCTGTTTCTTCATACTAATGCCTTACCGGAGCTGGGTATTCCATTCCAAGGCTGGATTTTGATCCATTAGAGGTAAGTTGTCGTCTCCATCGCTACTTCTGTTCGTGTCACCACACAACTCCTCCCAGCTGCCACTCCATATGGCAAAACCCCCCACATCCAATTGATATTGGATCTCATTGATATCGTAACTAGAGAAGGAAGAGAAAAGGAACGTCTTCGTTACCAGCTTAGATCCATGTTTTATAAAGAGTCGCAAAGAAGACGAATTAGATAAAATGAAAAACAAAGACAAAGTAATTAATGGTATATGATCAAAACAAAGAACAAGCCAAAAATAAAAATAAAAATAAAAAGACAAACCCTAGAGCCTGGCGAGTTCCCCGTCCAAACTTTCTGAACTCTTCAAATAATTTTTTCTCAAGCACGATCCGGGAATTAGGATTGTCTGGATGCGGTGAGGCATTTACGGCCTGCAAATGTAAAAGCATCATATTGTCTGCAAAAGCAGTTTCATCTCTTCCACTTTCACTTAGACAGCCTCTCTCTAAAGCTTTATCCTGTGGAACAAACACCCTCAAATCTCTCACATTAAGAGATATGAGTGGCAACAGGTCGGCGTTGGAGACCACGTTACACAAACTGTTTGCTTTTGGTGATGCTTCCACAAGGGAGTGTTGTGAAGCTATGTTCTTTGTTTCCTTTGACTGGTTATGAAAAAGGCCGTGAAGAATGAGGGTAATTAGAGGGTCAAATATTTCAACAGATGAGACTATGATTGGAGTCCACAACACAACATCCATTGGTTCCATTGAAATGCGAACCTGAAAACAAGAGAGAAAGTGTATTCAAACATCGCGTGTAATTCACTACAGAAGCAAGCAGTTTCAGTGCCAGTTTTTTGAAACTCCAGATAACATGGGCAGATCAAGAAGACTGCATTATATATTTGTATTTGTATTTGTATTACATTTTACGTGAGACAGCGTCAACTGAATCTGAGAAACGAATTTTCAAAATGATTATTTTCACATTTTCATAAGCTTTCTTGTCTCTGCTACTGTACCAACATGAATGTGTAGTACGCTGTCATTCTTCCTTCACTCTTTCCTTCAATCAATCAATCAATCAATCAATCAATTTTAAATAATCAACCAATTAGTCAAACAGTCATTAATCAATCAATTTAATAATCAATGAAGCATATAAACTCCGCCATTGCCTGGTCCTAAGTCCAGGATGAGAAAGGAGGAGGGTTATACGCTGGGCCAGCAACCCAGCTACGTAAAAAGCTGACGCTACAGAAACTGAAACAGCGATTCAAAGGCCATGGCTGGAGAAGCGTTGTGGACGCCCTATGCCCCACCAGGGGCGAAGAGGATTAAGCAAGTAAGTGAAGCAAACAAATAATTCATATGAATAACAAATAATTGATCCATCAAAAAATCAATCAATCATTCGGTTTATTAATAAAACTTCCAATCACTTGATCCAACAATGGATCAACCAATCAACAAATCGCGCAAGAATCCTTTTTCGGCACTCTGCATTACACTTTTCTCTGTAAGACGTTTGATGTAGCTTTACCTCGTGTTGGTCTTTAATGCAATTCCCCAGGGACTCTTTGGAGTTCTTTTCAGGCGAAGTCTTCCTTCTTTTTAGATGCAAAGATGATCGTTTGTACATCACCGTTAAAAACCCACGTGGCCCACTCCCCGTGGCCGTGTCAGGACGCTTGACACGAGATAATTTTAGGAACGGTGACTTGAGAGAGATTATATCACTGCATGAAACAAGAACACCATTGAAACGACCCGGGTTCCATAATCCACCATCCCTGTGTAATAATCAATTAGGTAAATACTGAATGCAGTTTTAATTGAGTAAACTACGGTTTCAGTATGTGATTCTATAACTGTGAATTCTTGGGTAAAGGTTTGTTTTGAGCTTGAAGATTTTGTTTGAGACGTTTTTTTCTGAAGTCTATAAAGATGACAACAAAACAAAATGAAAACATTTTGGAGTGTTCCGGTGAGTTCAATCACGAGGTCATCGTTGTTGAGCTTGTTAGAGCAATAGCAACAAAACAGTAACACAAATTGACAGAGATCTCGACAGTGGTCAAATGAATTCAAGAGCAACAGAAAATAAACTGTTTCAAACAACACTGCGTACCCTTTGAAGAGGTGTGTAATGTTGAAAGCACCAAGCTTATATTGCATCTGTAAATGCATATCCCTGTAGTCAATGGAGGCCGTCAGATCTTCAAACTCTGCACTCACACAAACAGGCGACGTCAAAGCAATAGACGCTCCTGGCTGCTTTCCGTATAGGTTCAAAACAAAGCGTGGAAGAGTCCATTGTAGCCATAAGGAAACAAGGACTTGGTTTTGCGTCTGAAAGGTAAACAAAAAAACCTTGATCACTTCTTGTCATGATATCTTCCTCTTCAAATGAGTCCTTTATATGGCGAGATGCAGAGTATCCAACGGACTTAGTAAAATGTAATGTAGAACTCTTTTGCGCAGAATTTTCTGCAACGTTTTATTTGTGACAACTAGTATGTATTTTTGTCTTGCAAACAGACTTTATCATCATCGTCGTTATAGCTAAACGTTATTACAATAAAATTATTTGATGACTGAAAATAGTTTGCAAGAGAATTCTTGAAACACATTTAATGTATTTTTAAAAAAACCTAGCTAATTTGGTGGAAATGGGGAGATTATTCCAAGTTTTTTTTTACCACGGTAAAGTTTTTTTGAAAATGGGGAAAGTAAAATTATAAGCAAATCTTAATATGGTCTATGTGGAGCAACAAAGTGCCGTACTTCTGTATAAGTACGTAAAAATTATGTTTTACATGTTTCTTTACAGCAAAACATTGCTGTTCAGTAACAAATATAAATGCGTGCTGAGGATGTTTAGATAGAACTATCTCGTACTAGATCCCAGTGGAAGCGCCTGATCTGTTACTAAAACCCCCATACCTGGTGCACCTGCATAAATGAAACTGTCGACATAGTATTAGAGAGTTCACTTGTATTTTCAACTTCCATTTGGTCAGCTGTCGATGATGAAGTCACTGACGTCACTCTTTTACGAGCAGCAGTGGGAGCGGGAGGTACCGAGTCCACTGCAGGGGCAGAACTGTTTGATACATTGGAAGAAATTGTCATTGCATCGGAGATGCAGGTAGTAACGTTCTGGGCCAGACTACAAACAAGTTTAACCTAGGGCAAAACGACAAAATTTATATGAGTTTTTACTATGCAACCATATCTAATCTTACATGACCTCAAATAGTTAAGTTTTGCACTTCTTAGTTTAAAACATAAATAATCGATGAATATTTTTTTTTAATAAATAGCTACTGCAGATCAGAGCGTGGG
>JAOEJH020372289.1:0-19059 GCA_025448215.2 Palythoa grandis
TAATCAAGACAGATTATGGGCAAAATAGAACATTAATAAAACTTTTTATTGCAATAGCTTTCTAACTTTTGTTGTAGGTACATTATTTGTATTAACTTGCTGTAATTTATGTTTGCACAAAAGTGCTTACCTTTCCACCTTGTCCTGCTCTTCTTGCTTCATAGTTCGTTTCAGCCTTGTTTTTTGTAACCAGCGACGAAACAGCCGTGCCTTGATACGAAAAGAAAAAATGGAGTTAATAGTAACTGAAAATGATACTGACAACTTGTTGGGAAATGACAGGAACTAATAAAACAAAACTTTTTTGTTTTTTCTGTCTGCTTTCAGCAACAAGATCTTTATCCTACCCTTCAGCAACCTTCAGGTTTTCCTACCCTTCAGCAACCTTCAGGTATTCCCTATCCTTTAGCAGCCTTCAAGAATTTCCTACCCTTCAGCAACCTTCAGTTATTTCGTACCCTTCAGCAACCTTCAAGTATTTCCTAACCTTCAGCAACCTTCAGGTATTTCCTACCCTTCAGCAACCTTCAAGAATTTACTACCCTTAAGCAACCTTCAGATATTTCCTGCCCTTCTGCAATCTTCTGGTATTTCCTAATCTTTAGCAACCTTCTGGTATTTCCTAATCTTTAGCAACCTTTAGGTATTGCCTATCCTTCAGCAACCTTTGACAGGTATTTCCTAACCTTCAGCAACCTTCTGGTATTTCCTATCTTTTGCAACCTTCAGGTATTGCCTATCCTTCAGCAGCCTTCAGGTATTTCCTAACCTTCAGCAATCTTTGACAGGTATTTCCTAACCTTCAGCAATCTTCAAGTATTTCCTGACCTCTAGCAATTACAGGTATTTCCTAACCTCCAACAATCTTCCGGTATTTCCTAACATTCAGAAAACTTCAGGTGTTTCCTAAGCTTCAGCAACCTTCAGGTATTTCCTAACCTCAGGCAAACTTTAGGTATTTCCTAACCTTCTGAAAACCTCAGGTGTTTCCTAACCTTCAGCAAACTTCAGGTATTTCCTAACCTTCAGCAATCTTCAGGTTGTTACAAACATTCAGCAACAGGTTCTAATTTTTTCTTAACTAACCTTCAGCAAAAGGTTCTGATATGTGCCAGGGTTTGCTGAATGAGCTGCTTCCATCAACTTCATTGCCCACAATGCTGAAGATATTCTTTGAGATGTATCCACTGAGAAAGAGTTTGCTAGGCTGCAATAACAGAAGATATGTTTGTGGTTAAAATGAAGATGAATGAAAATTCTACAAAAAGTAAGATAATGTATCTTTGAAAGAAAAGAACCACTATTTATTATGATTTGTACCGTGGTTATATGCAATGATGTTATGATACGATCCTCGCGGTTATGAACGCAATTTAAGCAATTCCGAAAGAGAAGCCTGAAAAAAATCAGACGGCATAAATGGATCCACTAAAATTGACCTGCTCCCAACAGATGTGGCTTCATAGCTCAGTTGGTTAGAGCACTGCACCGGTATCACAGAGGTCACGGGTTTGAATCCCGTTGAAGCCTGAATTTTTTTCAGGCTTCTCTTTCGCAATTGCTTAAATTGCATTCATAAACGCGAGGATCGTATCATAACATCAAAAGAACCACTGCCATAACATTAAAAGAGATGATCATAATGAGGTGGTGATAAAGTCAATCAAGGATAGCTAAGGTGCAGCATAGCAAATTAAAGAAAAATAGACCACTAAAGGTAAAAAATGTAAAATATTGTAAGCTGTGGTAAATAAGAAAAGGTGCTATCATGCCAGAGAAACAATAACCTGCTGTAGCCTGCTGATGATGAAGTATTTAAAAATATTTTAGGATGAAAATACTGGTTAATAAGATAAGGTTGTCCTACTTTACCAACAAGTAAATATAACTTGCCTTAAATGACTCCAAGTATCGGATTCAAAGCTGTTGTTCAAAGGGTGTTCCTTTCCTTTCCTCTTTCTGGCAGCAGTTTTTCCAACTGTTGACAAAGGAAACTGGTTTGAAGTCTCTTCTATTTTTGATAAAGGCAGCCACGTCTCCCTTTTGGAGGATTTATGACCAATTTCATCATCTGGCTTCAACACAACATGCTGTAACTCAACTTGAGTGTTTGACTGCCAAACACGATTTTTTGAAATTCCAGCAGGTGATGGGTGTTCCTTGAATACAGCTTTTCCATCATACAATGAAAGCACCTGAATTGCACCTCCACGATCACTTGTGGATGACTTAGGAACCAAAATACCATCAGTATCTCTTGTTGGGGGAGATAATGGCTTTGGGCTAGAGCTGTTTGTGATATAAAAGCTCCTTGATGCCAAAGGCTCAAATGAAGATCCATTTAATTGTCTCAAAGGATGCTGAGCAGCTGACTGTGATCTTGAATACTGCAAAAACTCTTCTAATCTTTTTCCACTATTTGACAAGTTGCTTTGTTTATATCGTGGAATGGTAAGATTTTTGGAATTGAGGGGATCATCAGTTATCTGAAAACCATAATCACTTCTTTTTTCTGCTTGGTCAGGGACTGTATGAAGCCCTAAATCCTGAAAAGAAACACTTTTAATTTGCTCTCTTCCTAAAGTCTTGTGCCTGTACTTTTTTGCCTGCATGCTTTGACCAGCTGTTCCGTTATGTTGGCTTCTTGGTCTGAGAGATCCATTTGAACATAAACTGAAAGCGGGTTGATTTGGTGGCTCTGTCATTCTCTGCTGTGATAGGCCAATATATGAAGCCCCAAGGAATTTTCTATTAGGTTTACAGCTCCCTTGCAAAAACTTTGGCTCTGAAGGATTACTTGTAATTGATCTTTCCTGTGTTTCAGCTATGTAGTTTCTACCAATACTTTCATTCTGCTGTTCATGTGGCCTTTGAATGTTTGAACTTTTGTTGCTATGATTTGTTCTTGATAAAACACCAATTGTTGGTTTTCCAACAGTTGCCACAAACACTGAGTCTGAACCATCAAGACTTGTTTTAGTGCCATTAGGCATTTTCACATGACTAAAAGCTACCCTCTTGTCTCCATGCTGATGATCAGATACCAATGCCCTTGATCTTTCTAGATCTGTTTGATGGCAGATCGTCTGGGTGCTTGGCTGTAGCGGGGTGGTTGGGTTTTGCATTGTTTGAGTAAAAGATGTTGGCAAGGAGCAAAAGTGATCAGAGTCATCAACAGTGTAGATATGACGAGCTGTGATAAAAATAGTGAAAAAAGATTGCTTTCGTTACTATTTATCTACTCAAGTCTATGAGATATTTTCAAATTTGTCCTAAACTGAATTTTGGAAACAAGATGATGCAGGTCTTTTCATTAGTGATACTAACATATCTGTCTCTTGCAAAAGGTAGGACGTGTGTGAAATAAAGAATCTAATAGTTTAAGTTAGTAATATTTCACTAAAAAACTATTCTTAACATATCTCATAACTCATTATGCTGCTGTTAATGAAGTATAAGAGTGAATACCAGCAAACAATATCCTGATAACTTGTTTTCCAAGGGCAAAATCAACATTTAAACTGAAAATTCTGTGCAATATAAAGTTAACTACTAAGACTTGTTCTGCTAGCTTTATTGATTCAGTAGCACAGATTTTCATTGATTTAGTTATCTTATGCTAACAAAAATAATCTTAGTTCAGATCCTGGCTATCATGCTATGTTGTGTCCTTCATGAAACACCTAGTACAAGAATCGGACTGGGCCAAAAAGTAAGGGATTAGCATTCCACCCATAAAATGCTAAAATATTCAGAGATCCTATCCTGAGAGGAATTGGTGCTAAGCATCCATGGACTAGGAAACGATTTATTAACTTCTGTGAGATTATTCAGAGTTTATCACACTATTGGAGCCTATTAACTAGTTGTCAAATAGATTTCTGACTCACGGAAGTAAGACATTGAGGCGAAGAAACAAACCTTCAGCTATGGCATGGTGAGGAGGCCGAGAAACGTGTTGTGGGGAGTTAACCAGCTCTGACAAGTGCAATGTATTACCAAGCCCAATGTTCTGTCAATAAAGGAAGTGAGAACGATTACCTAGAATATTCTCCATATTTGTGAGAAACTTAATTCTTACATAGCAACTAAATGGCAATGGCTTCTATACAGAGCTCTTACCTCCTGGAACATTGAAGTTGGCAAATCATAGAAGGACAAATCAGCAAGTTCATCCAAACTAGTAATGCTGCTGTCAGGTGTTATCAATCTTCCTACCAATGAAACAAGGATTTTTTGGGTCATTAAAGAGATTTAAGGCATTTAGCACCCCAGGGTGTGCCAAAACCTATGTCCGATTGTCCAGGACAGGTAGAAAATTAGTTTGGACAAGTAAACCTATGACATAACTTGTCCGTGGGTAGTCTGGTATTTAGCGACTGTTTAGTTTCTCCCACATAAGTTTCATTATAGTCTCTGTTTCCTCATGTTCTTCCATACACTAAGTTAGATCTTTTTTCTTTTGGTGTTTTGTTCTTCATATGGACTAATTTTCTTCTTAAAGTATTAACTAAAGGGGCTTGAAATAGGTGGTTATAATATATTGAGGGATCTGAGAGCTGATTTTATTGTCGGATATACCTGCAATGTAGGGGATAGTTATTTTGGCTTTAGTTGGTATTTTCTTGTCTGGCATGTCGTTGACTCTTCTACTCTTTCTACTTCTACTGGCTTTAATAAATGCCCAGGCAGGATAGCCACATTTTTTAAGGGCTGTATTGACGTTATCCTTTTCTGTGATGACTTGTTCTGGATCGCTGATAATAGAGTCAGCTTGATGGTAAAGAGTACTCACATACTTAATGCTAAATCCTTTTATGAGCTTAAGTGGCCTACTGGAGCCAGTGTTTTTATAAGGATCTCCAGTTTTGGTAGTGTTAAGCAGATGAGAGTCATTTGACTCCCCCTAGACAAGACACCAATCCGTTGGTTTGTCCCCAGCAGAAACTTGGGATGGAAAGCTGCTGAGTCAACTTTGGCAGGAAAGAAGGTCACACAAAGTCACAATTCAATGCTTGGCAGATTCAAGGTTTGAACCCGGACCATGTAGCTGGAAGGCAGTGACTTATCACTGTGCCATCCATGCCGCTGTTAATGAGTTAATATATATTTTTATTAAATGTTTTTTAATACCTGGCTATACCATACATACCTGGCTTGTTAATCACCCTTTCTCACAGTCATAGACTGAATTGCAAAGCGAGGTTGGATCGAAGGAACTCGGCTGCCGGCTAGGCGCTCGGCCCCAGAATACGATCCATGCATGACCTACGAGCACAGCATCACAGCCAGATGGAATTGGCTGGGAGTCGATTTTTCTGAGGGAGAAAAACTGGAGTACCCGGAGAAAAACCCTCAGAGTCAGATGAGATCAACAAATCTCAGCCCATGTTCAGAGCCCAGGATTCGATCCCAGGTCCACAGATGTGGGAGGCGCAAGCGTTACCACTTGGCCATACTGACTCCCCCAAATCCGTATCTTTACTTAAGGTTATCCTGAATTTGCTTTGAAGAATATACCTTGAATATTTCATAAAAGTTGCAAATTTTCAAAAATATGTCACCCAAAAGTTACAAATATCATCAGTGAAATACAATTAATAGAAAATAAAGTTTATACCTTTTTGTCTGCCATTCAGGTCCCAATGAACTGGAGGGTTGTTATAACCATTCTAAGAACATAAAAAAAGCTGAGCAATTAGAAGTCTCTTTGAATGAGTCACAACGTTGTCTTATACTGTCCTGTAACAATATGTAAGTATTGCAATATGAATAAAATTGTCCCTAGATATAAGTAGACTGCCCAAAAAGCAAAACATTAAATAAAGCAAAGTTGTATCCAGCCCAGAAAAAATTTGACAGGGAGCACATTATTAAGGTTTAACCCGACAAGAGACACATTTACATTTACTGTGTAGTTGTCAGAAATTTCCCATCAGAATCGATATCTTTGCTTCTGTAACATTTTAATCATAGTGGCAAAATATATGCAATAGCTATTCTCTGTAGCAGTTGAGAATATACCTCTTAGTTTGTTGTATTATAAATTTAGTATAAGTAACATACAGGTACATGTTTCTTATGTCTTACAACATTGCAACTTTCTGCTATTTACTTCAATGAGGTAGTGCCGACATGAAAACTTAAGATATTTCTGTCACTTCGCACCTATTCTCTGAAGTGAATTAACTATTTCCCCAATGTTATGGTTTCTTTAAATTTAGTTTTATTATTGCCTGTCTATTTCTATAAACTTTAAATAGTGTAACAAAGAATCTAAGTGAGCTGAATATTCCTACTCTTTGCCTGGACAAAAGCATCACTACAATGTTACAATTCTGTAACCAAATTTGATTCACTCTCACACAATGGGCAGTCTAGCATTACACTTCATTTTCTTGTTCATTGTGTAAGTTTAAAAACTGGGTGAGTGTATTATTACCTGGTTCATTGTTGCGATTCTTAGTTTTCATGTCTATTGTTAAATACATCTACCTTTTACCACAGACTTTAAACATTAACCATCTTTGAAATGCATTCAGTTTTGTTCAATATTTGAATACTTCTCTGACAACAGGATGGCAAGAAATCAGCATTACTTCAAATTACCATAAGATTCTGAAACACGTTTATAAAAATAATGGAAATTACAAAAAGCAAACTATTGCAACTGGAGCTTTTGACAGCTAAATAATTAATCTATCAATCAAATTCACATTAAGTACACAAAAACAAGCTAGATCATTATGTAGATCAGCCTAAAGTGTCAAACATATTGCTTTTACTAAATCCATGGCAGCTTTTTCATTAATCCTGTTTTGCTAATTAGGAACACTGAACATGGACTTAAATTTTAATATATAAGATATTTAACTTAACAGCTTGGAAATCTTACTGACACCAATATTCATAATAAAGCAAAGTTTAAAGTAGTTTAGATTTGGAAAAAAGATGCATTAAAAAGGCTTTAAAACTGTATTATAATTCTCTTAATCGGATTGTAATTATTCGCACAAGAAAAATTCCATGATCACCAAAACGAAATTCAACTGTTAGAAACAGGAAAGAAAATATGGCTGCATGCTGTGCTTCAAAATAAAAGTGGACAAAAACATTGATCAAGTTTCCACCTCTCTTAAGTCAGTCTCCATGATTTAAACATTCCCTTGTTGCTAGGAAGTAATGTTTTATTTTAAATAAGGGCATGGGTTGCCCAAGCTTATAAACCATGTTAAAAAAGTTTATGAGGTAAAAGCGTTGTTAAATGACGCATAATTAAAAGTGATCCTTTTAAATTGATCGACACTCAGTTTCAAATTCTAAACTATTGCTGATTTCACGGATGTAAAATATTACATCATTTTCAATATGTTCTTAAAATATTTAATATATGTATATCTTGTACATTGTTTATGTTGTCTTAATTCATTTGGGGTGTGAAAATAACAAAGTTGGAGAACAATTTTTTAGAATGTAAAACAATGCCTGCATGTATAGTGTTGTGGCAGCAATTATTCTTGCAATAAATAGTGAAGGACAATATATATAGTAGCGTATGACTAACAAAAATATTATCTTATCCAACACGCCTACTTCTTAAGTAACACTGCATTCATTTCTGGAATCACAAGCAAGGAGTGGAGCAGAAATGCAAGTGGAGATTTAATGTGAAAACTGGTTGACACAAGCGTAAATAAAGGATTCCTCAGTTACGTGAGACTATGTACATACTTCCTTTTTTAGTGCTGCTGCTTGTGTCATTGTTAAGACAGCACACGTACCTCTGACAAAAGGAATAATTTTGCAATATTATGTACGTACACCTTAATGTTTTGACAGCTGTTTTAATCAAAAATCCGCTGCAAGGAAAGTAAATATGGGCAAGGTATCCCCTCGCTTTTCCAGTCAGCTAACAAAACAGTTCATTCATGAGTCTGTGTTGAGTTCTGTTGTAATAAAAGGATGGAAACAACGCAAGACCATGCCGTAACAAAAGTGTTTAGTCCTTGTGGTTGCTCTTCCATAGTTCTTACCCTAAATACTTCAAGCCCATTCTCTCAAGGGCAAGCCTATACAAATGGTCCCCCTTACGTATCAGCAGAAACCGAGCAGCATACTTGAAATATCGTGTTTTAAACCATATTCAGCTTGGGTTAAGTAACTTTACCAACCAGTTTATGTAAACATGAAGGCTAAAAAATTTTCTTCAAATCAATAAAATTAACGAAAAATAAATAACATGCAGTGCCAGTAGTCTTTAAAAGTTTTCAAGACAGCAAGAATTCAAGTGAAATCTGTTAAATATCAAGTACTTTGGATTCTTTCTTCAAAATCAAGAGGTCCGTAAATTTTTTCATAATGATCTTACCTTAGATCTTTGATAACATTCCATCTTTGTTCTGCATTGTTTCCCCGGTCTTTCCATTAGACAACCGGTTTCAGAAATATAGCCATTGACATTGTTACTATGACATTTCACGGTCACTCAAATGCCGGCCGATCGCAGAATGACCTTCGACGTGATCAACGGACTTTCGAATCAAACATTCCCGGAAATGCAGAAGTCTGTCACCTGCTACTTCACACACATGAATGTATTTCCAAGCTGATAAGATAATGCATGGCTGTCTGAATTATTGCTAATCGCTCTATCTAAAGCAATTATTTTCTAAAAAGGCGGTTCACGCTGCTCTGAACATGGCGTCCTTTGTTCGGTAAATATTTGAGAAACAGGAACAATGGTTCTTATTTGTTTCCATAGGAACTTCATGAGTTAGGAAGCTGTCACCGATGGGCAACGCATTGGAACATTTACCTCCGAGAAGTGTTTGCAGTCTTTATGGCACGTAATCCAAAGGCAAAAACATTACTTCGTCTTGATTTCTAATTCTATATTTCCCGCGCGCGAGCGAAAGAGTCGCGGCTGTGTGAGAACTGGGTCCAAGCAGACTTCACTTCCGTCACACACATATTTCTCTGACTTTGCTAGAAATGAATGCAAAACTTTTTAAAATATGAGTAATCAAAGTGTAAAAGCTTCAGCCAACAAAGACTATCCTACAGTCGTAAGTGGAGCACATAACTAGATGAATTGTGCGTTCTGTTGGTCATCACAAGCGATTATTATAATGTCTTTACAACTTAATTATACTGCTTGCAGTTGTAACGCCACTGATTGTGGGACTTAAATGTAGCTCGCGCTCCTAGAAGTTAGTGACTGGCAAGCACGACCTGGCCCAACCTTTAAGGTTTATCTTTCATTTCGCCATAAGGTTATTTTAAAATGGATTTTATAATATAGGCATTTAAAATATATTTATTGGTTTGTAAACCGGAGTTCAGATACAGAATCACGCATGCGCCATTGAGATTTATCAAAATAATGCAAGTATTAACAAAAACTTCCTGCAAATTGATAAATAGAAGGAGAAAAATGTTTCAATCCAAGATTTTTTTATCCTTTTTTTGCTAGTTTGTAAAAGTAGTTGTCTTCTTCTGTTTTCAGTTGACTGAAGGAAAGAAAGACAATTTTAAAAATGAACAAGAGGCTACACAGTAGCCTTACCCGTGCCGGTTCTTGCAAGTTATAAATTGAATCCATGAGAAATGATGAAGAAATTTGCTGCTATAGAAATATAAATTACTGTGATTTTGATGGGAGGGGGATCTGTCCCCAAGGTAAGTACGATGGCCGAGGAGGGCCACCTCGCGACAAAAATTTTGAGAAAAACTTCGCGACAAAAAATTTCGAAACAAAAAGTTGGCGACAAAAAAATTGGGACGAAACTTCGAGACAAAAATATTGGGACGAAACTTCGCGACAAAAAAATTGGGACGAAACATCGCGACAAAAAAATTGGGACGAAACATCGCGACAAAAAAATTGGGACGAAACTTCGCGACAAAAAAATGTGACAGAACTCATGTTATAGTGGAGTAACGGACCTACGCGACATCCGGCTTACAATGCCGTTTTGTTTTGTTTATACAAACCTTTGTTACAGCGCTAATGCGTTGCTAGATTTTTGCTCCAGCAAGCATGTCTTTGAGGGAGTCCGCTCGTTTGTATAACACGATCGCGATCGGTTATTACGGAAAGAACTTATCCTGAAGTTGTTAGTTTTCGATTAAACACAATATTTGTTTAATATTTGGTTTTGCTGGATTGAAGGATGTTACGGAAGGCAGTGCTTTGTTTTCTTTTTCAATGCCGGGTTCTATTTTTAAATTTGACTCCTTTCAAGCTCTTGTTAATTTGGGTTTCTGTTTCCCTTCGTTCCAAGAGCCGTTTTTTTGAGGTTTTCGAGCTGGAGAAGGAATTTTGTCTCGCTCGAGTGAACTTGTTTTAAGGAGCCTTTAACGAAGCCTCTTTTAACGCCACTTGGATGGCGTGATTCGAAATGCGTGTGTTGAAATTCCTCGGTAAGCGGTACGTTTAAAATGTGTGGACACGTCCAGAATACCCTTTTCGAGAAATCATCGCCTTTGTAAATGGTTGTGTCTAAGAAGGTAGCTTCAGGCTCAGAGTCTGAAATTTCAGCCGTAAATTTGACGGTAGGATGAAATTTGTTTGCTTTGCGGGTCAATTATAAAACTTCGTTTTTCGTTGCAGTCCAGAAGGATAAAACGTTTCCACAAAAGATATTTTATAACGCCGTTGAGATTATCACTGACGTGACACATATGAATGGAAATTTTAAAAATTCCGTCTCACACTCACTTTATCTTCCTACATCTTCTCCACTCTTGCACGTGCTTTTAAGAAGCTGCGCCCGCAATCCTAATGACACAATTTTTTTTTGTCGCGAAGTTTTTGCCTCAAAATATTTTTGTCGCGAAGTTTTCGCCTCAAAATTTTTTTGTCGCGAAGTTTTTCTCAAAATTTTTGTCGCAAAATTTTGAGGTGGCTCTTCTCGGCCATCGTACAATACTGTTGAGACAACAACGAGAATCTCGCTATTTATAAAAATTGCTTTATTGGGAAAAATCTTCAAATTTATCTGGCAGGTTTTAAGATTTTTCAAATACTCGGTTGACATGTGCTAATTACGTCTTTTTTGTCTAGCTGTCTTTCTCTGTAATTATAAACTTTTTCGCTTGAATTGAGAATAATGCCATACTGTTTACAATTTTCCAGCTTGTTCTTGGTCCCGTACTTATGTGAACTAGTTGTGTAGAGCAAATTTTCAAATCTGTCATTGTTTTCCTCACATGACATTATATTTCTAGGGGAAGCCCCACTTTATGTCTAGTCTATATAAAGGACAGCGAAACCTTTCATTTCCTTTAGAAGATGGCAGAAAGGATAGAAAAGCCTTTGAACCCATCAGTCTAGCTCTTTGCAGCTTTGTCAACTTAGAGCAATTTCCTCTTTTCAGATTAATACTTCGAACCAGAAGAAACAAGGTAAAGTCGTTCTAGCGATATAGCATGTCAGTTGATAGCCTTTGCCGATAAAAAGCGATTATTTATCTGACCTATACTTTTATATGGACATTCGGGAGTTTGTGTACAGTGGATTAATGGAGCTGCCCCTAAACCTAAAGCCTTATAGTCGAGATTATTATTACTATTTAACTTCTATTAATAATCGAAAGGGTGTACATGTTTTTGACAGCCTAATAGATTATAACTATAACGCTGTCATCAAAATTCCTCCCGAAGGCAATCAGTATTATACTTGGCAATATTCATACCGGATGTGAGTTCTGCCCAAATTCAGAAATCATGTCACTTGGACGAGTATGCAAAAATATAGTGGAAAATATATCAAGTCAGCACTTTCGGTTCTACAAAAAGGGTTTTCCCCTTGATTAGTGAGGTTTATCAAAACCAAACGTCAATTAAATATTATCCAATCGCAAAAAAGCTCACAAAAGCATCTCGCATAATCAGCCCTCCGTTGAGATTACTTACAAAGCATTTCGCTGTTGTTATTTATAGAACTTGCCTTACTGGGCAAAAAATTTAAGCTTATCTGGTTTTCCAATACTTCCTTAAAGTTTGATATTTACGTCTTTTTAATCTAGCTTCTTTTCTCTACACACACTGGGTAATTTCACACATAGTTTTCTACTCAGTTTTACGATGTTCCTCGAGTCATTTTTATCTGAAGTATTAAGGAATAAAGACATTTGATAAATGCATAATTAATCCCTCCTCCATATTTTAAACGAAAAGAAAGTTCCGCTTTCTTAGGGCGGGGGGTTCCCCCAGTAAACTCAAGTCATGCCCTGAGTATGAAAACAAAGATAGATCTGAATAATGACTCCGTACAACTGTAACTTCAAGTAACTGACATAAGAATGAACAGGCCAAATAGTGCATAGAGAAAATAAATACAATGGCGACTAGACTAGAAAGACTCCGAATGATCAAACATCATATCTACCTTTGATTTCCTGGCGTGACTTTAGTTTACAAGGGAGCCCCCGCGTCGCGCATGAGCAGCCAAAACAGATGGAGGACGGAAAAAAAGGCATCTATCAAATGTTTTCCGTCCGTTAGTCCACCTCCACGCTTCTAACGGCTTTAAATTAATCAGTAAAATAATCGCCACTAATCAGGTAAATCAATACTTCCTACACAAGAAAAGTAATGTAAACAAGGTAAGGAAAGTTTATCTCAGCGATATAGTTTATGAATTGATTGCCTTCGCCGATAGCGATAAGAATAGTTTTTTTTTTAATCCGGCTGACCCACAATTTTATATTTCGTCGTTATATTTATCTGATTACACTGCCGTTAGGGAATTTCAGTATCATTCAGCGCCAAACTAAAATATTTATTTTCCAATTACGGTACCAAACAATACAAATTATATCTACTTGACAACCACAACTGGTCATGCAATCATTATTTTTTCTCTTTCCTTGGTAAAATTATTTCATTGTGGTAGCGGCCAACACGAAACTTTGTGTTAATTCGGTCACTACGCAAATGAAAAATTCTCTTACTATTTCTTTATGTTATGGCACCTTCAAATTAATCTTGATTGTCTATATTCCCGTAAATTCTAAATAGTGCAAATATAGAATTAAATTAAACTGAAATTAAATTGAATTGAAATGAATTGAATTGAATTGAATCGAATCGAGGGGTTGTTCTCAACAAAAGTAGGATCAACTTGGACTGAAGCAATTACATTAATAGCTTAGGCCATGTCCACACTACTGCGTTTTCATTTGGCTTCGTTTTCGGTGCCATCGAAAACGCATAGGTCGATCTGCATCCACATTACCGTTTTCATAAGACGATACGTATACGTTTTCATTTGGATCCACTTTCGAGAGCGTTTTCAAATTGATGCGGTTTCGCCGAAAACGCTCAGCGTCTTAGTGTGGACAGAAGGCCTAAACGCATCGAAATGTATGCGGTTTCAAACGAAGACGCACTAGTGTGGACAGGGCCTTATTGTGCCATATCCGCTGAAGAAAACTTTCAATTTATCGAAAAAACGCAAACAAACGGACTCGATTATTGCCAAAAATTTTATTTAATGTTTTCAATTACTGCCGAGTTTTTGCTTGATGTATTTTAGCGAGTTATTTCTATATACACAATTGTATTCAATTACTGCGTGAGTTCACTGTGTGTTTTTTTGTATATAGTGTCTTAAAAATATTTGCATATGATACATATAATTTATTCGCCTTGACCTTGTAACACAGCATTGCATATGCGTTTCATCTTTTGTGTCACAAAGACCTGATGATGATGTCGAGATGACAACGAAACGTTGTCTAATTATTCAGCTAGTTTTTGTTATTAATACAAACTTTAAGCAGGATATCATGGCAGATCTATTCTTTTGTAAGGCCTGTATTCACATCGAAGCGTTAATTTTTAGATTAGAATATTTTATTCCCAGCGATGGCTGGCTGCTTTGTCAGGTAGAAACTGTGCCGACGAAGTTTCACACGTTCTGTTTGATAAAGTTACGTTCTTCCATACTGTATCACCTTATTTTGGATTTATGATGGCTTTTATTGCTATAATTAAGGCCTTGTCCACACGTATCCGGATAATTTTGAATCCGTAACTTTTGCTTTCCCGATTCAAAAATTAAATTTCCCCGTCCACACGTAGTGTATTCAAATCGAGTTCACCCGTCCACAAGCATTCGATGGATTCACTCTAGAGAAACCAGGCCTACACGTTGTGCCGCTTTATTGGTATATTGTTCGGTAAGAGACTGGATACGATTTTGCACGTAATCGGATTCGAAAATATTCGGATTCACCGTCCACACGTTTCGGATTCGTTACGGATCTATTACTGGGTTGCCTGTGGCAATCAAGTCTTAAAATGGGGCTGATTTCTTTTTTCCTGTTTTCTCCTGTAAGAAAATTGCATTCTTACCCAAGATTGCCTAGATAAGGGTTAACAATGACGTCACCCACTGTGTGATTGGGTCGGCATCGACATCACCATGACAACTTGATTGAAGTGACCACGATTGAGCGGCGGCCATGAGTCGGAGATGGGATATAGCAAATAATTCTCAACCTAAGGCCAAAATTTATTTATATTGGCGTTCGACTTACAAAATTTTAAAACGCACATGCTGTGGTAGATGACATTAAATTTATTGAAATGGGACTGTTTCAGTTGGGACGGTTGGCAAACAAACGCGGTATATCATGACCAACTCGAAAGCAAACCGTATTATCTCACTTCTAATGAACTCAAATATTATTGAAAATGACTTCTGTATTGAGAACTGTTTAGCGAGGTTTTAAAATATTACAGCGAGACCAGCTCCGTCGACACGCAAAAGGTAATTCGGTTTACGTTTCATTAGAGCGCCTTGTTTTTTCCACTCTGGAGAGCCGATTCAAAAATATCTGGATTCGCTGCCGAATTCGCCGTATGTGTGTGGACGGAAGCCGTATCCAGAAAAAAAAGTTGCGGATTCAAAACTATCCGGATACGTGTGGGCGTGGTCCAAAAAGGATTCAGTAAAAGGAAACAAAAAAAGAATCCTACCTTACCTAGTTTTTTTTAACCCTATCCAATCCAGGGGAGGTGTAATCCACCCCCCCCCCCAAAGGGTTTTTTCATCATAACTTGAGAACAATTTGGATTTCAAAGCAGAAATTACACGACTTTTCCTGAAATTTTACAGGCAAACTTTCTAAATGTGTTTCAACACTACCCTCGGTGTCCTGTTGCCATGGTAACCAATATTTTGGAGGGTACTTTTTCCAGCTTTGAAATGTATCGTATTTTGATAGCTGTTGAATTGTTATAATGTTATTCCGAAGCTTCTACAGACTACAAATTGTATGCATGGTACAATTTCAGTAAAAAGTGATAAAATAATGTATTACGATGAAAGTGGTACATTATGGGTACTTAATATTTCTTTCTTAAATTGGTTATAGATTATGGATATTGGTTAAATATATAGGCCATTTTTTTGGAACTTTGAGTGTAGGCAGGAGTATTTTGTTTCCCTAACTCCGTTTCATATAATTGCTTCTCTTTGTTGCTAGGGGCAACTTATACCGTAGCTGAAAGTGTTGGAACTTCGAATGTACATATTTTGCCGTTTTCTCTCCAAATCCAACAGCGTAAGCAATTTTGAAAATATATAATTTTGCTCATAATTCGGAAAATTGTCTTTTATTTTATTCGAAAACTATTTAGATGCTGTTGCGATGGTAATAATATTTTTAGATTATTTATTGTTGATGACGTCACACATTGCTTCTGTCACGTAATTATGAGGTAATTCAGATTATGAGAAATCATCTCTGCCTCAAATAAAAGTATTTATGTTCACATTTTGGTGCATATTAATAAATGTAAAAAAGAAAAGATTGAAATATACCTGAAATATAACAGTTATATGACGTCATCATTACGTCTTACAACGATTTAACTGTAGTATGAACTGCCACAAAGAATTATCATACCTTTATAGAGTCAATAAAGTCTTTAAACAGTATATCCATTGTGAATATCTTGTCACGGCAAAATATATTGTAAACAACTCAAAAAAAATACTTGTTGATGACGTTACTATGACGTCATTACAATTAAGTGCAATACACTACCACTAGAAGATAGAGCATGCCCCAATAATCAACTGTACAAAATTTCACCAAGTTCGGATTAAAACTAAGAAAGTTACGGAGGAAGGGGGTTAGAATTCACCCCTCTTGGACTGAGAGACCTCAACATGTTTGGACTGGATAGGGTTAAAGTGTTAAAAAAAGTGCAAAGGACAACTTGATTGTCCACTTTATGAGATGTTACTCATCATTTTATTATTACTACACATTATTCTATCTCTAGCTCTCGACAAATATAACATAAAATGACTAGTGGCTAACACGAAAACATTCAGTTAACTTAGCCTCTAGGCATTCAAAAATAAACAAATTACAAAAAAAACATTAGTTAATTGTAACGAAATCTACTCTTTTGTAATTTAGATAATATGTACCTATAAATGTAAAATGTTTGTGAAATAAAATGCTATGCTATGCTATGCTATGCTATGATTTGTTATGTTATGTTATGTTATGTTATGTTATGTTATGTTAAGTTATGTTATGCGTTATGATATCTCCAACTTTCTGGAATTTACCTACATTTGCTTTTTTTAATTTTTTATTTAAAATCGAGAACGTTCCAGAATGTCAATTCGCTAATTAATGGGTTGCCTGTGGCAATCCAGTCTTAAAATGGGGCTGGTTTTTTCCTGTCTTCTCCAGTGAGAAAATGCAATTCTTGCGCAACCTACCAAATACGGTAAACCCTACCAAATATAGTAGTTAACGTGCTGAAGATATTTTTGAGCGACGGCCATAATTTGTTGTCGCATCAGTCGGAGTTCTTTTCTCAACAGAAAGAAATAATTGTCGACCTACGGCCAAAATTAATTTATATTAATTGGGGTTTGCAGACGTGTGGATTGTACTCGAAATTTTTCGTGGAACGTTTTAACAGCTTACAAATACACAAACATGCTGTGGTAGGATGGCCGGGTAGATAGCTTTTTAAATACACAAGCATGCTGTTGTAGATTGCTTTGATTTGGGTGGTTGTTCAACAGCAAAAGTTGTACCGCAAAAGCCAACCATGTTATCCCACTTCTGATGAATGCAACTACATCCTGAAATGACCTCTGAGTCGAGAACCTCTTTTGGGAGGTTTTGGAATATTACAGCGTGAAAGACTCCGGTCTCAGTCGGACGTGGACAACAACACAGGGCGAAATAGCGCGTTTACGTCGGCGGTTTCTTAGCGGAAATGTGCAGGAATTGCATGTTTACGTTGCGTGAAACTTGTGTTTCTTTATAGTTGGTTTTGCTATCATAGGACAGAGAAATCTCAGTTCTGTAACCTGACCAGGGCTTGACAAAAACTTGAGTTCCATCTTGCCATCAGTCGGGCAAGCAAGTCTCAAAGTTTGCTTACCCGAGCCAATTTCCCACTTGCCCGCATTTAAAAAGTCAAGGAACCTTGTTTTAAAATAAATCACGAGAAAGTCAATTGGTGGAAAACCAAGGAATTTAGAAGACCTTCGTGCAAAATCCTCACTCTTGACTTCGCGGAAAGAAATTTGATAAGCGGTAAGGGCAGATTTTGTCACGCGCTAGGCAACCAGACGGTAATCTTGCCAGACTTCAAAGAAAACAAGCTCTGGCTTCAGTCTTCTACACGTTACAGCGCAGAACTTCGACCAGTGAGCATTAAGAAAGTTTTAAAACGTTTTTGACGATTTTTATTTAAGCATTTTCTCTTTATTTTTTTTAAAGAAGAAGCCCATCAAGCGATCCTAATGATTATGAACCAGAATGTTTGAGAAACTAAATTAAGAACATATTGGTTGAATACATACACATGTCGTGATGCGTTCCGGTGGCTTTGTGATAAGCTTTACAATTACAAGCGTAAATTTCCAAAGAAAAACAAAAGACTCCTATTAATACGTTTTCGAAAACCTTCGTATTCTTTTATCGAAAACTCATAAAAAGATTTGGTTCCACGCTAGAGTTTTTATAGCGTTTTCGACCGTCCACACTACACCACAAAAACGGATAAGATTAAGAAAATATCCGTTTTTGTCACCAGGATCGCAGAAGATTGTGCTTTCTTCTCAAAATTAACGTATACAAATTCAAAAGAGCAACATGTAGCTCCAGGCTAGCAATCAAGGTTGAAATCAAACTGAACAACATAAACTCAAAGTTGGATTGTTTATTTTTACTTTCCCGCGCAAGCATCAAGTGAGCAATGACGTATAAGATTTTTTCGAAAACCTCTGTTTTCACCCGTCCACACTAAGACGTTACACATCCGTTTTCAAAAACCTTCATCCTGGAGAGCGTTTTCGAAAACCTCGGTTTTCGATCGTATTAGTGGGGACGGAAGGCGAAAACGGATAAAAAAGAACACACTCTCTTTTTTTTTATAAGAACCTTTTTTATAAGACGTGCCGCACGTTTTGTATCTAACGACTATAGGCGAAGTAGCCGTGTCACGGCTATGCTAGAGTCTCTCGGTTGGGAATCCCTTGAGGCCCGTCGAAGGACAATGGATCTTACACTGTTCTATAAGATCCAGTACGACCTCGTGGGCATAACCCTACCCTCAGAAGTTTGCCCAGGCTATGCTAAAACCAGGGGGCATCGTCTTAAATACAGGGAACTCAGTTCAGATGTTAATGCTTATAAATTCTCTTTCTTTTCCCGCACAATTAAAACATGGAACGCTCTGAGCGCTTCAGCCCTTGAAGCCAGCACTCTCGCTGTGTTTAAGACAGAAGTAGTAAAGTAACTGTCAGTTGACCCCCCATTTCTGGATTAGCTTTGACCTATTTGGAAATTATTGAAATTAAATGTAAATGTCAGGCTGAAAATCGGCCAAAATTTTACGGAAGAACATGAGAACTACAAGAACACGCCCGAGACTGAGGTATGGCGCAGCGGAGGGGTTGGCGCAGTGGTAAGATCTCTGCCTCCCAATTCTGAGGTCCCCGGTTCGATCCCCGGCCTGGTCGAGGGTTGAATATTTGGGTGACCTTCTTTCCCGCTAAAGTTCACT
>JAOEJH020372290.1:0-12562 GCA_025448215.2 Palythoa grandis
GGGGATGGGTGCCCTCGGTCTCTTGGACAAGGGCAGAGTGTTCTTTTTGTGATGGGGAGGGCGGGGTGGGGTTATCCAGCGGGGATCTATCTGTGGCAACCTCAGCAAGTGGGGTGTGGTTGGTTTCGGCAGAGCTGGTGGCTGCGGTGCTTGGATGGATAGTGTTGCTGGTGTGTATGCCCGGAGGAAGCGGCGGTGGCGAAGAGTTAGCCGCCCAGATCCATCTACCTTCACACGGTACTGATTATGACCCAGTGACTCAACGATCAGCCCAGATCTGTCCCATTTTGTTGGGTTAGGGCCTTGCTGGTTTTGTAGAAAGACTGTCTCCTCGATGGACAGAGGGCGCAGTGGTCGCGAGTGGGCTTACAGGGCTTCGGTGGTGCGGGACATGCGTGTCCGTAGAGCCTTCTCTTTTGATTTCAACGCTTCGCGCCATAGTAGCCAGATATGAGGGTTGGAAAACTTTTCCAGTCGGTTTGCAAATGTGAGCGTGTCCCGTAGTGGGCGGCCAAAGATGATTTGTGCTGGTGATAGGTTGCAGTCAGGGTCTGGGGTGTTTCGTAGCTGTAGGATGGCGCGCAAGAAGTTGTCCTGGTCAAGGCTACCTATGGGGCCAGTGTTTGACGTCAGAAGACGTTTTGCCGTTTTCACCGCGAAACGTACAGAGGAAATACGGTGTCTGTAGCCCCAGAATTTGAAGAAATCCTCCGTATGCTTTGCTGTGAACTCAGTCCCCCGTCGCTAGACAATTCCTCAGGGACACCAAATGTGGCAATGAAGGAGCGGAGGTAACGCACGAGGCCGGCAGCGCCAGCAAAGTTGGTGCCTGAGGTTGAGCTCAGTATCTCCACCCAGCCTGAGAGGCGATCACTTACGACCAGGTAATGGCGACCCTTGTAGTCGAAGTAATCGGCGAAAAGCAGCCTGTGAGGGGGCGTTCCGGTGACAGTCTACGCAGCCTTCTCTAGTTGCTTGAATGTACTTTGCCATCCCCGGCCAATAAACGATAGAGCGTGCTCGCTGTTCCATTGTGGAGGTTCCTTGATGGGCAGCATGGAGGTGTTTAAGTACTCGGCTGCGGAGGGAGGGCTGGACAATGACACGGTCTTGGTACAGTAGGACCCCATCTTCTGCATATATGGACTCGCTGATGGGCTCGAGGCTGGCCAGTTAGGGGTCACTGCAATCGTGGTGTCCTTGCTCAAGTTGCTGCAGGAGGTAGCCCCGAGAAGGGTCTGCGGCTGTTTCCCGCGTGAGGAGGGGCCAGGAGGCGATGCCTAGCCCCTAGCATCTGTGCTGATTCTGCGACGTCTTGGGAGCTGGGTAATCCGGGGAGGATACCTTTGTCTGAGGTAGAGGTGGACGGATGTCTTGAGGCAACATCTGCAGCGTGGTTACTTTTCCCGGTAGGTGCTGTATGTCGAAACGCTATGGGAGGGTACACTGTTTAAGGCGAAATAATCGTGAGTTGGTTATCTCATCCAGGTTACGGTCACTGAAGATTTTCACTAGAGGTTTGTGGTCGGTTATCACGACGAGGTTGTCACAAACTTGGGTGAAATAGCGCGTTTGTTCTAAACCCCATGCCACAGCTAGGGCCTCTCCCTCAATGGTTGCGTAACGCCCTTCTGCCGATGACAGGAATCGTGAGCCTGCTAGGGTAATCTTCCATCCTCCAGGGCAACAATAGGGGATGCCAGAGGGACAGCTACAATGTTTCTGCAGTAGGAAGTACCCGATACCCCTTTTCGACCAGTCTGGGCGAAGACATGTACGCCGTTGTGCATCGAAGATCTCGACACCTTCTTTGATTTGTTCCACGATGACATCTTTTGATGCCTGGAATGCTGTTTGTAACTCCGTTGACCAAGTGAATTTGCAGCGGGGGCTGAGGAATGGTTTGAAGCATGCCATTACGTCCCGCAGCTGAGCATAGTTGGATACTTGGTTCACGAGGCCAAACCAGCTCCTGATGTCTGTTGTGCGGCGATGGCTCGATGGTCTGGCCTGTTACCCTGAACCTGGCAAAATCCACGCACTTCTCTGCAAACTCGAATTTGTCAGGGTTGAGGACGATGCCTGCTCGGCCCACGCAAGTGACGAAGTCAATTGTCCTCCACCAATGCTGTTCCAGATGGCTGTCGTAATGTATTGTGTCATCAACACATTGTTCCTATCTCTCAAACTCAGCTAAGACGGCATCAAATCGGCGATTGTAACCATCTCCAGATGACAGGAAGCCTTGAAGCCTTGCACGCGTGTACCGCCAGCGGCCAAACGGCGTGATGAAGGTGGTAAAGTGGCGGTCAGACGAGCGTAAGGGGACGCTGTGGTAGCCGTTCCAAGCATCTGTGACGGTCTTCCCTGTGTTCTTGCGTATGCGACGAGCCAATTGGAAGGGTGATTCCATTGCATAGGCCCCGCTTCTGCAGAATTTATTGAGTGGCGAGAGGTTCACTGTGCGCCGAGGGGAGCCGTCGTGCTTCCGAGTGACAACCATTCTGTGGCACCATGTGACTGGTTCGCCGTATGGTACGCGTTCAATGACACCCAATGCTTCATCACGGAGGAGGTCCTCTTTCAATCGCTGTTGCCAGTGCAGGGGTATGTTTGCCGGTGTGTGGCATGCCCTGGGTGTGGCAGCAGGGTCATCGTGTATCTCGAAGGGCGGACCCTCCATGCTTGGCAGTGCCCCGTGAGGGCAGGTGTTGAATGTAGAAGCCGCATATCTATCTAGGAGCCATAACTTCATCTGTTTATTGTGGAAGGGCGTGGTGGGATGGCTTCACGCTGAGCCAGGAGCATGTGGCCTCGTGTGCGGTGTTGGGGGTGTGGCAACCATCATTTAATGCTCGCGTAGCATTACAAGCCGGTGGGGTGCAGGAACTGTTTTCCTGGGTTGGTCCGGCTGGTATCAAGTTTGACTCATCCTCGGTATCGTTGAGGGACGGGAAGCTGTGTGACAAGAGTCCGAGGTTGAGTAGCGACTCGTAGGATATGTTTATCGCTTGAGCAGAGCTGCTAACATAAACCATTGAGTAACAGGACACTACTGACCGACTCTTAGACTGTGTAGCTAGCTTGGCGAAGAATGCTCCTTCAATCGGAATCGGCGAGTGATTTGCGGCAGACAGGCTGAGGCTGATGGGTTGGAGGTCGTCACGCTAAAAGCCGCTGGCGAGGAATTCATTTAGCGACCGCAAATCAGACTGTGCACCCGTGTCGGCTATAACAGATACTTCTGCATGTTGATCCGGGATGTTTCTGGCTGTGTTTTTCCCTGGGCCAGCTATCGATATGGAGATCGAGACTCTTGGGTGGTCTCGGAGGCGGACCCATTTCCATTCCTCTTTTGAAAAGATGTGATGGTCTAGTCTGACTGCGTGTCGCTCTCTGACAGGGACGTGTGTGGGCCTTCTGCGTTTGCATATGCATTGTTGGGGTCTGGTGTTGCTTGCTGTGGAGGCTGCTATTTGGGATATTTGTTCTGACTCCATTACTTGGTTACCGGGGGTCTGGGGCGAGCGTTGCTGGTGGTGGCGCTATTGTCGCTTCTTGCGACGAGTTGCTCGGTAACAGTCGATACACACCTGGTGGGGCTTTTCATTCCAGCCACGGGGTTCTTCTGTAAATATCTTAAATGCTCTCTGGCAGTCGGGGCAATTCGCTATCTTTGCGCGATCTTCCTGGGAGGGGGTAGTGGTTGGTAGTGTTTTCTTCTGCCGCTGGAAGGACGATATAGCTGACAGGTTGGAGGAGGGTAGAGCGTTCCTTGCCATCTCCTTGGTCTCTACTAGGGCGATGACCTCGTTCACTGGCTTCTCGAGGATATCTGCCAATCCCAGGACCTTCCTACGTATATCGGTTTCGTATAAACCGTTCATGATGACGTCACGTATGATGTGGTCAGTGTAGTCTACAGAGTCACCACAAGTGCACTTGGCTGAAAAATTACATGTTTCTGCTTTACCCCGCACCTTAGCTGCAAATGCTCGGAATGGCTCGTCTCGCTCTTGTCGGAGCTGCAGAAGCTCACTGCAGAGCACACGTGCGGCGACTGGTAGGACATCTAAGGTACGCATGGCAGCGAGTAATGTGGGTAACGATTCATCAGTTATCTTTGTAATGCCTTAAGGAGGCTGTCCCCGAGCTCGATTTTGGCACACTGGAACAACTGGGAGGTAGTTGATGCTTCATCAATTCTTGACCCTGAACGGAAGACCTCCCAGTGGCGGGTGAATATGTCCCATTCCTCTACTGTGACCCCTATGTTGATCTTCGGCCGCTCGAGTTTTGGGCCTCTGGGTGCTGGGTCAGAGTTTGTTGGAATATTAACGGTCGTTTGGTGTGCAAGGCCATGATTCGTGAGAAGAGCGATGGCTAAGGCTTCTGATACATCATTTGTTTTGAACGTGCAATTGGGAACTGAGCATTCGATCACAACCATGACTTTAACATGAAGTCTAAGTGATCTGTGCAACACGTAAAATATATCTTGAAATGGCTCTTCACTTTTCCTACATTCTTGAGTCATCACATATGACTCAATATAGTGTCATTCTTCATTAACAATCACTGTTGCAGATGTCAGATTGTGGGTGGTGACCGAGATTGTGAAATGTTAACTCAACGTGAGAAAGTAGGTTTGTACTTTGAAGAAGCGTTTCAGTGCATGAACCTATCCGAAGTGGAGAAGAGAGGGAAGGACTGCATTTTCGCTCTTCTCCCAAGCAAAAAGGATCGGGCAAAGTTTTGGCAGCGTTTACCTCTAGAGCCTCGAAAGGATGAAGTCTGGAAGCCTAGAGCCAAGAAGAATATTGTGAGCATAATGGGTTTTAACTGGTAAAACCGGTTTCACCAGTTTGTGAAGCTTTCTCTATAAGTACTGGGACTTGTACTGTGATTCGTTCTATTTCCAAGACAATGGTAACAAGGCAAATATTTATTGGAAAAAGTTCAGTCACCATCCTTTCTAGATGAACTAGCAATTGCTGAGGATGGTGGAATTTACAAAGTAATGCAAAGCCTTTATGTGGAAACGCTTAATAGACACATCCAAAGGTTATCATGATCAAGAGAAGCATGCGGTGAATGTAATTGCGAAGGATACCTTATGGAAAAAACCATGATTGCCATGTGGTTGATGAAGAAGTGGCTTGGCGTAAACACTGGGAACTAGTTCACGGGAGGATAAACCGAGCACTATTCTTTGCTATGGCCCAGGATATTTGTAGGAGTGAACTGAGCCTTATTGTGACTTTCCAATGGAAATTATTGGTCAAGGAACTCTTTAACCTGAACGCATTGGAAAGCTATCTATTATATTTGGAGATGAGAGACTGGACTGAATATGAAACGATTGCAGAACTTGTTTGTGAATGACTTGTGTAATAAAAACACGAGGAAAACATATTCTCTTCTCCTGAATACGAAAGAGTGACAGCTTTAATTTGTAATAAAAATGTGAGAGAATTGTTTTTGCGTCTCATTTTCTTGTGCATAGGTTAAAATGAGGTTCTACTCTGCTCTTGTTAGAGTCGTAGCGGGTAGTTTAGATTTACCTCCAGTATTCGTAATTCATTCAGAACACCCACTGTATATACTTCTCAGCGTTCATCATCATTTAGTTGCCGACGGTGGTATGAACTGGGGACATTTACTTTACTTTGTGAGATATGCGGAAGAATACAGACTTCTGAGAGAGGAGTGGGACGCACTTTTGTGCTTCTGAAACAAACCCACCCAAACCTATTTCCTTATGTATTTTTTCTACTCAGCCGTATCCTGGTATTTACGCTCTCCCACCTATAAAAGAAAGACCGTCTACAATTTTGTCTCATTTAATGGTGAGATTACTTAGCAAAAGGATGTCCTGCTGCTGTACGCCAGGCTTGCCAACTGTTCAACTAAAAAACGTGTTTCGACCCATTCGCTGCATACTTTCCTGCTGTGGAGGTAAAGTAGTCATTCAAGCATCTAAACTCGATGGAGGAAGAGATAGATCAGTACCTCCACAAGAAATATTACAATGTCGACGCAGCAGGAAGTCTAGGCGGTGTAGAAGCCCTTTTTCGTGCTGTTAAGGAAGAAGGAAAGCATCGAATACCTCGGAAAAGGATCCAGGAATGGCTTAAGAGGCAAGATCCGTACACATTACATAAACCAGTTCGTAAACACTAGTCGAGGTACAGAGTCATAGTCGGTGGCATCGACCATCAATGGCAGGCTGACCTGGTAGACCTTCAGTCTCTGAGCAAGCTTAATGATGATTACAAGTACCTTCTGACTTGTATCGATGTCTTCTCCGAGTTCGCTCGTGTCGTACCACTGAAAACAAAAACTGGTAATGATCTCGCTACTGCTTTCCAAGCCATTTTAAAATCCGTTAGGAAGCCCATGAGACTTTAAACTGATGAAGGCAAAGAGTTTTTAAACAGGAATTTTCAATCGCTTCAGGGCGAAGAGAATATTGCTTTCTTCACCACTCATAACAAAACCAAAGAAAGCATTGTGGAAAGGTTTAACCGCACGTTAAAGACTAAGATGTGGCTTTACTTCACTTGGAAAAATACCTTGAACTACCTTTCCGTTCTACCTAAACTATTGAAGAATTACAATAGTTCTTTGCATAGGAGCATCAAGACCAAGCCCATATTAGTGACAAAGAAAAATGAAGAGCAATTATGGCACACTTTGTATGACGATACTATGCTAAGATCGGGAGTGAAGCTTAAGTTTAACGTGGGGGACCAAGTTAGGATAAGAAAGATGAAAAGGACTTTTGAAAAAGGATATTTACCCGGCTGGACGGAAGCGATATTCACTGTTTTGAGACGTATCGTCGCCCTCCTGTTTACAAACTGAAAGACTACAATCGGGAAGCACTTGAAGGGACGTTTTATGAACATGAACTTTAGGAGGTGAAGAAGGAGGATGACAAATATACTATTAAGAGAATCATTAAGCGCAGGAGACTTCGAGGACAAACTGAATATCTTGTAAAATGGAGAGGCTACCCAGAAAGTATGAACAGCTGGATTTCAGAAACAGATGTAATGCCATTGTCAAATGTATAATTTCATATTGTGATAAAAGTTTTTCAATAAAATTATTAAAAAGGAACTAGTGATTGTTAATTGAATCATTTGGAACCAAACCGTCGTGATCGATGGTCATTTCTATCTTACACTCCCAAGTAACTCTTCTATGAACATACATCCTGATAGCACACTTGCAAATTTCACTGTAAATTTACTCCAACCCCTCAATCTTTCGGGTGATTGGGTGGTTGCTCCCAGTGAAATCCAATACCCACATACCTGGAACAATGTTCGAATGCGCTACAATGTGTTTTACACTCGATGTGGTGAAGGTTTTCCCAAACGATATCCCATTCCTATTGGGTATTACAAATCCGTTGAACAAATCCTCAAGGCCACGTTGGACGCTGTAGAGTCAAGTACGAAGAAGGATTTGATTTTGACTTATAATAACACTACAATACATGTCACAATAGAAGTAAAGAACAATCTCAAGATTTTGTTGGGAGATGGACTAGCTCCCTTACTAGGATTTAACGACGGAACATCAATTGAAAAGAAGACCGAAAGCCCATGCACGTGTCGCAAATTTGGCCAGTGGGTTTCACTCCCTCTACGTATACTCAGACGTGGTCAATGCACAAGTGGTTGGAGATGCCATGGTTCCCCTTCTTCGTATTGTCAGTGTCGAGGGGAAAAGATGGAGAAACAATAACAAGGACGTTTCAGAACCCATTCTATATACCAGTTAGTCGGAAAAACATAGGCCGCATCCAAGGCAATATAAAGGACGACACCAACCAGTTAGTGCCATTTGAGAGTGGTAAATTCGAAAAACGAATTCTGTCTGATGTTTGGAGCAGCAAATCCCAGCTACAAAGTCGTTGTTGAAGGTGCTATAGTCTTCATACGAAAAATCAAGTTAAATCCCTCTGTGTCGCTGGCTATAGCGGAGAAGTTAAAAACCACGACGGCCAAGTATCCCATACGAAGAACAAACCTTAAAGTTTTCAGTGTATCAACAGGCGCCCTTAGCGCCTCACAAGACAACGTTTTCACTGGGCAGCTACCAGATCGCGTGGTCATTGCAGTGGTGGATGACGACGCTTACAATGGATCTTACACAAAGAGTCCTTACAACTTTAAAAACTACGATATTCGTTTCCTCGGAGTATATACCGATGGAAATCAAGTTCCACAAAAACCATTGCAGCTAAAGTACAGTGCAGCTGGGGGTCAAGGGTTCATTCAGGGCTATCAGTCTCTGTGTAGCGGTACAGGCACCATGCTCGGTGATCATGGCAATCAGATCTCACACGATGATTATGCTAATGGTATACACTATACTCTTTCAACCTCACCCCTGACCTGTCGAACGGAGAGAGCTTCAACCTTATAAAACAAGGAAATCTGAGAGTTGAGATTCAGTTTGCAACTGCTCTTACACAGACAGTGAACTTTATGGTATTTGGAGAATTTGATGGATTGATTGAGATCGACCACTCCAGGAACGTTCTGTTCGACTATTCAACGTGAAAATGAATACGGCTCAACTAAAACAGACCATTAAACTAGACAAGTTTGTTTGGCGAGGATCATTACTTGCAGTCGGACACACGTAGACCGGAACAACACGATAAAGTTTGCGTTTATGCTCACAGTTATAAGTTGCTTGGAATAAAATAAATCTAGGGTCAGGAAAATAACCGAGATTCCTGAATGTCATGCCTTTGTAAATAGCCGTATTATTGCCCCTTCTTTGGACATTTCAGACATAAGATCATCGAGTATGACTAGAGTTTTTTGACTTGGATTTATGGAGTCTTCAAAGTCACTGGCAAAACCCTCAACGAAAGTAATTTGAGGAATTTCACTTTTCAGTTGGTCATATGCGGGTTGGTAGACGTCATAAAAGTAAAAAAGTGCGTCGGGGAAGCGATCAACATCTCACTTTCTTTCAGTAACAGACGGTGAACAAAACTTGATTTTCCAGATCCTGATGGACCTGAAACCAGCATAGAAAAGTTTCCTTTAAACCGCAAATCCATTTTGACAAAACTGAAACGTTTTGGTAGAGTTGCCTCTTTTATAGCTCAGAGTGTCATCCAACCCCCTAGGGGTGACGTTTTTGCTGGTTGATTGGCCCTCAATTTATTCGATTGATGAGAACGAAGTTTTGGTTGACGTCTTGCTTCTTGTAACCAATGTTTCCTCTCTTCTCAAGATAGCTCTTGAACATCGGTGAGATGATTTGAAGGTTTTACTCTAATAAATAATATGTGTCAAGTGATTTAGTCATGCAGCCAGCAGGAGTTTCAAAACAAGACGTTGCGCGCCGCACGGCGTTTACTAGGTTCGTTCCCGACGTCTGTTTTTATCGCAATTTTAATCACTCATACTATAGTTAAATGCAATCTTGGTAGTTGTCTGAATAAATGCACTCGGCTTTTATGTTTATTTTTGCAGCAAAACTTTGCAGAAAGATTATTTCCCAATAGTTGCAAGCTCTCATACTATAACGGTTGCAATGACTAGATATTAGGTACTGCTTGTTCTCTTATTGTCAATCACCTTCCAGAATAAAATTTGGATAATCGCAATGACTTGACTCATGCCCATCGAAGGTGAATTCAGCTTTGCATAAGAAACTGTAGAAATCATGAGTGACAAACTTGACAACTGACCCACGCCCCCAAATATTGAGCCTTGCAGGGGTGGGGTGCAAGGAGAATGTTTGTGCCCCACTCCCCTCCCTAAAAAACACTAAATCGCTAGATTTTACGAGAACTAATATTTTAGGCTGTAGTAGTAAATATTGCCTCGAAAAGTACCTCCCGCCACTAAAATATTTCTAGCAACGGCCTTGCCTTAAATCAAGCACGGTAAAAAGTATGATTCTCCTAACTGAGATCCACACTTTTCACATAAGATGTTATAAAGTATTTTTCTTTTAATCCTCAAAAATTTGCTGTGATTTAATTTACATAAAGAAAGCAAATAACTGACCTCTTAAGTAGACCTCCAGAGCATGCCAGTCGATGTTCCTCTGACAATAAGATTAAATGATTCATATTTATCTGACCTGTCAAGGTCTGTAAATTCTTAGGGGGGATATTTTAACATTAGAGAAGTTCCTAAAACTGAAAATTTTGATTTCTAGAGCCTCTAAAACGCCTATTTCAGCATTCTGAGCTTCTAATTTTTAGAATAAAATAAACAGTAAACACATGAAAAGTGGAAGAAAAAAACAAGAATTTCGACCAAAAAGGGGAAAGCAATCGACAATAATGAGTAAACTACAAATACCTGGAACAGAAAGTGATGCTTGGAAATATAGTTACCTATAATACGGAAGATTTCCCAAATATATTACATGCGGGAGGGAGACAACATTTCTCTTCAAAATGCGGGAGTCTCCCGCAAAACGCGGGAGACTTGACAGATCTGATTTATACAACAATCAAATAAAGATTTATCTCTTCTATTACATAAAAAATTGATGACAAATGACTTCAAACTGAGAAAACGTAAAACAGAAGATACATTAGCTTTTCTCAGTTGTAACAGTGATAGTACTGGTGATATTATCACAAAGTAACTAAAAATGGTAACATAAAATGATACTAAAAACAATAAGAACAACAAAAACAAAAACAAAAACAGCAAACTACTAAAGAAAAACAAAGTTAGAATATATAATAAAATATCCAATCAATTATGCCGTTCCCAAACAATTCTATGAAGCGAAATAACGTGTGCTCTGATTCGCTATGGTTGAATACAAACACGCGATGCCGTCACATAACTCAAGAAAAACTTTCTTCTTTGTGGTTAATTTCTGAAAGAAAAATCAGTATCGGTTGTGTTTCTAGACAATAATATAAAATGCTAGAACTCATCTCGTGTTCTCCTACGTCATAGCGTTTTATGTTATTGCCTAGAAACACGCGCGATGTTGTTTTACTCTATTATAATTACCAAAAAACGAGAGAGACATGCGGAATGCTGAGTACCCTAAAACTACCGTTCTGCATTTAACTGCGCATATATATTTACTGAACGTACCATCTGGAAGAGGCAAAATAGAGTTGTTATCCTGACCTGGTAGTTAATTCTAGCTTACGTTACCTCACGTACACTTATTGAACTTTTTCGCATGAGGTTAAAAATCACTATGACAGCTAGGGAATGACCACGGTCGTTGTAATTTGGGAATGCTTGTTAACATCAAAACACTTACCATGAGCTCGGGTTTGTTGGCCAGTTTAGTAAAGATCTTATTCATTCTCCTCAGTATGAGATTGATGCCTGGTTCAGCGGCCTCTGGAGCCCAGTCTATTACGGGAAGAGCTTCCAGAAGGTACCTGGGGAGAGATAAGGTCAGCGCCGTTGGGCAAGTAACATATAAACCATCAAACCGTTAACTGTAGCGATGATGATACAAACGATGATGAAATTTTTATTTGCAAGGTAAGGTCAGTGACAAAAAAAAATCAGAACTAATTTTTTCTAATGATAAGTTCTTTGCTGTAACAGTGTATTCATGTTAAAACCTTTTCAATTCCAAGTAGCTCACGGATGAGAGTTCTCCCCCTGGATACGACACGGACCCATCGTGGTTAGCCCCCAGCAGAACCTGGAACTCATTTAAACTACTGAGCCGACTGGAGCAAGCCGGGTAAAGTATCCAGGATACAACATAAGGAATGGCTTAGTCGGGGATCAAACGACCTCAGGCTACCAGTGAGACACGCTGACTGCTCGACTATTGCAACTTTCTAGTTCACTTGTCAATAAACTTGAGCTATTAAGCCACTCAATAATATCCCGGATGTGTGGTCAGAGTCGGCTCACGATGTCCGTAAACCGTGTAAGAGGAAAATTTTGCGGGAATTAAGTTTTGCCATTAGACTATTTTTTACCTTTTGCGGAAAGAAATTTTAAGGATTGCAAAAACCTAAAATATCTGATGGGAATTTATTTTTATGGTTTGAAAACTTTTTTTGGCTAAAGGAAATAAAAGGAATTTGGCAAGTCTTATGTAGCTATCAATCTTTTGTTGGGATAAGTTTGTTGTAAACAATTTAAGCGCGTCGTTACATTTTGTTACTAATAACAACAGTTTGCGTTCTTGTATCCGTATAGGAAGATTTTAGCTGAGGTCATGTTTACAAACAAACCTTTTCAAATTTAAACACCTGCAAGGCACTAAACAAAAGAACCTTTGTGTTAAACTGCCAATCAAGGACTGGTAGACTTGTTAATGACAATAACTGATATCCTCCTATAGTATACTTGCAAACTGATGACAATGCACTGCTGGAGGTGAAAGTTTTATAACACCATTATCTTTAGACATTTAGTATAAAGATATTTACGGAAATACTTTAGTCTTGTTACTGTTGATCAATATTGTAAGAAAAACTCGGAAATTTGATAGAAGGCAGGTGTAATAGGAATTTTTAAAAAGTGGAAAAAATTAATTCTTGTTTTAACTTAATTACTTTTTGCGGAAATAT
>JAOEJH020372952.1:0-10898 GCA_025448215.2 Palythoa grandis
TTGAACACTAATAGGGACTTTACGCAACAGTTATCTCTCTGATGGTCTATCCTTTGGCTTTTTGAACACTAATAGGGTCAAGTTAAAAAAAGAAAGAAAACGTGTTACCCACGGATTTGTGGTTACTGTGAATTTGCGGATCTTGGAAGTTCTTTGATGGCTTTTTCATTCTCTGCACGCTCATGCATTGGTGAGAAATCTTAAACGTCTGGCTACCCCTGTGCGTCCATCCGTTTCACTGCTTTAAAATTTTACCATCTATAAAATTTCGACTTTGTGGCAAAACAGGTCAGCCAAAAAAAACCGCACACGAAAAAACAACAGCTAGCATGTTTTATTTTAAAGGCAAACATGTACAGGAATTCCAACTTTTTGGTTTGTGGAGTATGTAGATATATATCTATTTGGGAGTAGGTTTTTAAATATTGTATCCGGACAGGTGTGCTGTTTCTAAATTTTGTTGATATAGTTTACTTTTTATGGCAAATAACGCAGAGTCTACAGCTGTGGAATGTACATTTATGTGCAGTAAATTTCAAGTAAAAATAAAAATAGTTTCCTACACAGGAAATAGATCATAAACATAGTTGTTTCGCAGATATAAAATACGTGGGAATTATAAAGAAACTTACAGAACGTTTTAAGTTATTGGATGAAAAATGGGCATTCTGCTCACACAAGCTGCGGGTATTGCGGTATGTGTTTTGGTTGTGTTAAATGCTTTCGCTACGGTGGATGCAATATCGGGAGGGAAAAACACGCCGAAGAATCAACCAAGTTTCAAGGACCAAAGCAGCTTAAGATTCACAAAATTTGAAGGGGGTAACTTTGAAAATCGCCATTTTCGCAGACTAGAAGCTGGAAGAAGGGCAATCTCAAAAAAGCAAACGTCACTTCGGTCAACGAACAGCAACCACCTGCCTCTGTCGGTGAAAACGTGGGTCGAAAAGAGAAGAGTTAGCCGGTCCGTTGCAAACCAACAAGGGAGCGAGACGCTACGTACTCCCAAGACTTACATTAAACGTGTCTTTCTAGGATATATCCCTAGGCAAAGGAAGCTTCCTACCGGACTGAAGTCTGCGCATGAAGTTCAAACAATTCTTGGACAGGCTCCACGTTGGGTAAGAGAACACACTGCCCGCAGAACAACCGATGACAGCAGCGAATTTTCTCAACGCCGTAGTTTCAGCAAGAAAAGAGATATAAAACCAGCTTGTTTTCCATTTTGCTTCCCTCATTACGGTGGAAAGAGAGAAGCATTCGGTGAGTAATTGCATGTATAAGTTAAGAAAATAAATTAGAAAAAAAAACGTTGCACTGAACCATTAATTTCTGGTGTGCTAGGAATGACAAGATATGTCTGGTCAATAAATCTAATTAATCACGCGCACCAAAAAGCACTTCTTCCACGTTGTGCGTTCCGTATAATTTGTTAGTTGCTCAGTAAAAAAACAGTCTTATCGTTGCTCCTTAGATGAGAAAATTAAACAGTACAACACTAAAATGAAAAGACATAACTTTAATCACGGTTAGATCAATATCCGCTGTAACGCTTAAAATTACGTTTAAAGCCGGTTTACATGCAGTGATGAACAAAATCAAAACAAAATGTCTCTTGTATCATTCAGGATAATCTTTTTCAGCGATCGTAAAAGACTTACGCTTTCGGATAGAAGAAGGATAAGATGGGATGCAGACAAACCTCGTGCAGCTCTAAAAATACATCTTTGATATTGTATTCAGAGTTTCTGAAAATGTTTTCAATTCATTAGGTATAGTAAAAACGACAACAACAACAACAACAACAAAGAACAGACTAGAATGAGTGATGAAGGCTGGGGAGTGTGGTTAAAGACTAAAGCCTCAATCTCTTAAGCCTAGTTCTGATATGCTTGTCCCAGTCTTCCCAACTCTGTCAGCCTTTTTAAATTTTCCTCACACGACGGGGAACGATTACATGCGAACACAATTGAAGCGATCCAGGACGACCAGAAACCATTGCTACTCTTCAAGACAACTCGAAGGCGGTCATATAAGAACTGCTAATTAATCGTTTTTGTCTTCAAGGCTTTTCAAATTCTGTTGAGACAACTTGAACAACTTTAATGATAGGCCAGTCTCCCCTTAAATAACAGTGATACTTTTATCAACAGCTGCGCACTACAATATAAATGATTTCAAATTTTTATTACTATTATTGTAAATATTTTAAGCAAATTTTTAATATTGTTAAGGTTTAACGCAATTCAGCTGTAGAAGCTGCTATGTTTTTAACTCAATAAAGTACTTACTTACTTACTTACTTACTTACTTACTTACTTACTTACTTACTTACTTACTTAACAGTCTCATTTTACCCACGTTTTACACTTTAGCGAAGCCACGAGTGCAAGTCGACCGCGAGAGCAAGTCGGCCGCGACTGCGAGTCGGTTGTGAGGGCCGGGCACGGACGCGTCCGCAAACTCACGACCAGCTTATGTACATTAGCTTGCTACATTGAGCTCTGCTCCGAAAAGACTGCTTGCAGTCTACCCCTTACGGAATCTTTACTACTTTTCTAGGTCCTGGATGAAGATAGAACAATTTCTTTGTAACACTACTTGTGTCTTGACTAATTTTCATTAACGTTGCTATAGAAACTGAAAGGCGAGGACTTGATGGCACTGAGGTTTACCATGTCGCTGATGGGGCACCTGGATCGACCCTGGAGCTTCGTGAAACTCATGGACCGTGTCAGTTCCCGCCCTGTTTTCGACACCGCAGCGGGAAAAGAGCAACTGATCGAGTTAGTCAGCTAGCAGATACAAACAACGTTGAAAAGAAGCGACAGTTTATAAGTCCAGGTCGCAGGTTCGGCAAGCGATTGTTACTTCACCCCGATCAGGTGTTCTTTGAATTTGAAGAAAATCCAGCAAAGTGAAAGACAGTTAGCTAAAGGTGAGTGTGTAACTGTGATTATTAACATTAGGTATCTTGATTGATGGTCAGTTATTAAATTTAGATACTTACAGTTATCAGTTAGTACAGTTTCAAATATTTGACACTTGTGCCCTTTTATTGTTACCTTTAAGTTTGTATTTTGGAACTTTCCGACCGTTGGTAGTACTAGTAGAAGAAGTTCACAATCGTCTGAGAGTTTTGTTCTTTACAACCCTTCTCAGTTTACTTCCAAACTGCTTTCTATTTTCCCGATTCATATGCATTATTATATTCACTAATGCACATCTCGATTCTTTCGAAAACAACAAAAGGTTGTGAGTAAATTTTCATCACCGTAGGATGTTTTCGAGGGTTAGTGTAGCCCTTCGTTGGAGCAAAAGCTGACGTTTCGAGCGTTAGTGTAGCCCTTCGTTGGAGCAAAAGCTGACGTTTCGAGCGTTAGTGTAGCCCTTCGTTGGAGTAATTACTACAACGAAGAGCTAACGCTCGAAATGTCAGCTTTGCTCAAACATCCAACGGCGATGAAAGTTTACTCATAGCCTTGTGTTGTCTTGCAAAACGTTTTACTTTAAAAACTGTTATCAGAGTTCGATTCTTTTGTGTGTTTTTTTCAATCGAAAAACAAATCAATCAGTAAATAGGATTGTCAATAAAAAGTCTTTATCAATAGTGAAAACTCCTCGAAAGAGCTTTTCAGTACAATAGTCGTGTTAGCGAGTGTTCAATTATAGAGGTAGCTCATCGAGGTCGGACCGAAATCCTTTAAAATATCTTCCGGTTACTGACTGTTAGACACCTTCCAACAGTGAGACAGAGGTAAATTCAACAGATTAAGCATGTTGCTTCCGTTAAATGTTAGATGTTGATGGCTGACATGTTTGATCAACCTCGTTTCCAGGGCATTTCACTAGAGGCCTCGACATCTTTTAAGAAAAAGCCTTAGGAACCGCCCGGGTTGTATGTTTGATGCATTTGAACCGGCCTTTACTCAGCTGTCTTGGCATAGTTTCGTATTTCCTTACGTGGCTTATAACAAGCTTAAAATACCGGCACGCTAATGTTGTACGAATCATTGTTTTTCAGCTCTCAAGAACTAAAGAGTCCGCCTGACAGTGGAAATATACATCTACACTACAATCAGTTCCCAACAACGAAACAAGTGTCTTAACATGCAGTAATAAAGACTTGATTTCTGCATTATTAAAATTTGCACAAAATTCATTCTTACTAAATTAAATATCTCTTGATACTAAATAACTTAGAATTTGTTTAGAGAGCTAAAGAAGACGATTACTCTGTGCGTTTCGCTTTCTTTACTGACGACGTGGTATATAAATGGATAGTTGTCATCAAGTTTGTAAGAGTCTCTAAGCAAGAAAATAATGAACACTGCGTCTCAATGCATGTTCGTTACTAAATGTTGTGTTTAGCATTCTTTGAAATGTTAATTCAATTTTTCACACATTTAGGGTATATATCCGTATAATAAAGCTGCAGAAAAAGAAACCGCATCGGTAAAAAAAGCCTTACCAGTGAAGGGATATTATATTACTTGACGATATAAAAATGGTTCAATGAAAACGCCCGTTGTAAACATTTTCAACCAATCACATCGCTTTTGTTATTTTATGATTTTCCCACCGTTTTCAATTCATGCCGGAAACATGGCTTTAAACTTTTTATTTTGCATCTATACTAAATTATGTGTTATGAGGTGTTAAGAGCTTGATATTATATCGGTTATTTTCACTCGTTTTCTTTATCATATCATTCACTTGCTTGCTCTTGGACTTAGCGGTCAGTCGGCGTCGGATATGGTACGACAAACGCCTTAGAGGGAGGGAGTGGGTGCCAAGGGGTAATTTCCCCCCTTCCCAAAGAAAAAAAAATTGTCAAGGTCGAACCTTAATAAATTCCTATGGGAGCACATACCGGCTACATTCTCCCCCTTAACAAGCTCACACCTCAACACTGGTCCTTCCCCAACCCCCACCCCTTCAGACAAAAAATGCTGCCTACGGCCCTCTACAATGTCTATAACTGACTAAAAAAGTTCTCGCATTTGTTTCCTCGACGCAATGCAAATTTAAGCTTATAATTACGATCTCATGAAATATCTTAATGTCAACAAGAGAAATCGAAGATACCTTATAGAGCAACTGATATTTAAGTTTTAACAACATTAATCAGTGTTCGTTTGAAATAAAACTTCCGGACTCTGAAATGTTGCACATTCTGACAGAATGGATGCATTTTTAAATTTATTTGCTTACCTGATTCTTGTACTTGTAGTTTCAAATCTATTAAGAGCGGTTTCCACAAAGCTTGTTTATGTTTCTTGAACCTTAAGGGTTCCTATTAGACTGTTATTTCAACCTTTATCGGCGTTTCAGATCAGAATCAACATTCCGTTTGTGACTACATGCTAATCAATCAAACGAACACAAATGCTAACTATCAGTTACAAGATTTTTACCCTCGTGGACTGATATACTAACGGTTGTAGCTACGAGCTTGCATCTGTTTAAAAGAATTTTAAGGCTGGAAGAGATTTATAGCAGTAGCAATTGAATAAACGTATGCTGTCTAAGTTCCGATTCTACTGAAAAAGTCTTGGTCAAATTCAACAACGCACCAACTTAATTTACTTCCAGTCCATTAAAAGCGAGCAATCAAAGAGTCATTATCAATGAATTCTGTTTATTTTCTATCTACACCTTCAATCTGTCTTGTAAAACATTTTAAAACCTCCATCAGATACAAACTACTCTTAGTCTTAGTTATAATACAGCTGTTTTAAGTCATTAAAATGACTTATTGACTGCCAAGTTCAACATAGACTTTAATTAAGTGATAACCAGTAAAATTTTTGTAGCAATGTTTTTTTTAAAAATCTGTTTTTAAAATAACGTGTACCAATTAAGCAGACTATGTGCTAAAAGTCATGTACAGAAATTTCCAAAAATAGCCATCAAACTGATTGATCACAAATAAGTTAAGTTGCCATAATTTCGTATTATCTATTTTCGAAAAAAAGCCATTGAATTGTTTTACAAAAATATGACATTTTTCCAGAAAAACAGGATTGAAGATGCACGGGGCTTCATATTGTCAATTTTGATTTTTCTTATTTCTATTTTTAAATGTGCTCAAATAGAAAATTAAATACCCCAGGAACTGAGTTGTTAAATTGGCGGAAATGGTAAGTATCACTATACGAGTCTACCCGAAGGTTTATCGAGCTGAAATCATAGGTCACAAGAAATTTTCTTTCATTTTCAGAAACGTATTAGCCGTCCAAAGTTCGAGTTTGTTGTTTTATGTCATGCATCATTCAATTGAAAGACGGCCCACCTACATTTTAGCTTTAAGTAGCTTGAGAATTGAGAAGTGCAAGGTTTTACAAGCCAATTCGGTTGTTTTACTACAATTTATTACGATATCATTAGAAAGACCCGGTAGGTTTACGCTAATCCATGCGATAACCTCCTATAGAAAACCCGAGTTAGGAAAATGATAACTCAATTAAGTTTACTAACACCTCAGTGCGCAAATTGTATAAAGTTTTCGAACAACAACGGAAATTCATTCAGTTTTTCAAAAAAAATTAAATAACATTGTTAAAACATGTCTTTTTTATGATTAGTTTTTGCTATTTTTAACCACAGTGCAATGTGAGTTTATGGATCGGTGAGCGAAATTCACTGACAGCAATGTGATTTGCTTTAAAGACGTTCTATAGCATTTGTTAAACATCTAAAGTGCTTGAGTCCCCTCAAAAGGCAATCCCTTTTAAGCGCTTTGGATAAGTAAATCTTTTTGCCCCTAGGATTTCCGCCCACTTTCTGCCACAAGCGTCTATCTCGATATTTTCCCCGTCGGTAGATGAACCGGTATAGCTCGCAATTATTTAAAAACTAAACATTCTTCAACAAATAACAATGTAAATTTAACTTATTTTATACGTTTATCTAAAATTTGATTCCTCCGAAGAATTTTTGAGCCAGGAATTGTCACTGACTCGCCTTAACTACTTCTAAATCGGAGTGCATACCGATCTCATGCAATCTTTACTTCCTGAGTTTGATAAGAGCTGACATTCAGTTGTCTCATATTATGAGCAGCAAGGTCTTGAGTACTACCGAGCGCTCACTGCATGGGCAGATCATAATTTCATAGTGAGTAGCGCACGGGCACTTGGAAAAGAATATCTTGCAAAGAAATTTTTATTAACTGAGAAAAAAAAGTTTTAGTCAGTTATTACTATGGAATTGTAAAACGGTCACAATTCCCCGTCAACCTACTAACGGCACAAAAAACAAATCTTAAACTATAGAAGATACACGATATTTTTACTTGACGTTTATCGAATTTTCGGTGGCGATCTTGTAGATGGATGTCACAGGAGGAGAGTTAAAATGCATCTCACATTCCGAAGATTTCAGTGTGGTCAATCCAGTCACAATGTTAAGCGGTGCTGAGCTCCCAGCCGCTAAATCCGCCCAGGACGAAATGCTGCAAATTTCAGGTATAACCTTCATTTATCAACCCAATTTTATTTGATTAAATCTATTGTCAGTGATATTCTGTTTCGATTTATGCTTGATATAAAAATAACATGGTCAAAAAACTGGGCCATCATGCCTTGATGAAAAGAAAACATATACATCTTTATCTTTTTTTTCAACATTTCCGACAGTTGAAGTTTTCTGTCATAAAAGACTGCCTAACTCACAGAAGGATATAGATTGAAATAACGTGTTTAACATTAGTAACAAAAAGAAAATTGACTTTTTTCAATACAATTCGTAGTAAAACTAATTTATTTAGCAAGAAATACAAAGGATTTTGGCACTTCTTTTCGAGTGAGCAACTTGTCCTTGCACCGGCTGCCAAGGTCAACAAGAATTCAATGAAAATTCTTTGAGAACATAAGTGGCTGATGTGTTTGTTCTCCTTGTTTTTTGACTTTTATTGAATGTTTTCCAAGCCCAGGATTTGCTGCTCCCGATGCGAGATAATCAGTCATCTTGCAACAAGCCAACAAAGGCTTTTCATGATTTAAATCTGACTTTTCAGGCGTATTGATACTGACAGTTAACGCAAACTAGGCATCCAGTTAATATTACACAATAAACAAAATTCTTTTGAACAATACGTTATGATAGCGAAATTGGATAAAGATTTTGCACAGCAAGAGAATTTTCGAAATTTTACCACCTAGCTACAAGTCATTGGAATTACATAGAGCTCGATCCAATTATGAAGTTTTTCTTGTACAAAACTCAAACAACTAAAGAACACTGCACACAAACAAAAATAAGAAAACAAAAGGCAACTAGAGAAAAATTCAACCCCAACGCTATTGTCCCTGAATCACTCCAAACGAATTCATTATTGAAGTTTTTCTTTCTTGTCAGTACTCACATATTTCTCTTTTTTCGATTTCTTGTTTGGTCATTATTCGAGTGTTTTATTTCAGGACGAACACGACTCTAAAGAACATTCTTGTAACTTAATATTTGAGTTAAAAATGAAAGATGGAAGAAACTATGACTCGCTAATATTTCGAACGTATTAGAAACACAGGTTTTAAACGACGCAACAAACACTTACACGGCATGAGTATATTAGAGCTATATTTCTTTCATCTTTGGACGGGAAATGAATTTTGGTGTATTTAATTATTAAGCAACTTTTGGACGAATGTAAGTTTGTAATATTTTTAAAATTATAACATGGACAACGCATGCACAACAGCAGTTTTAATGGGCGTGTTTTCCCTATGAGTCTTGAAAGCAGCTGTCGCGCTGCAGGCACTAACAGTTCAAAAACAGATGGAGACTTCATAACAAATATTTAGTATTCACAGTTCAACGACTCAAATAATTCATTTTTGGAACACTGATTGAATAAGCTAACGGCAATGAAAAAGTTTCGCAATCATCTACTTTACAACGCAGATATATATTTTGACCTTTGGAATTGCTGGTGAAGCACTGAATGATCATGACACGGTTCTCATCAGATTTTAATCATCCCAATTTCTGCATTTTTTACCTACAGGAGCTTGCGAATATAGCAACCGATAAAATTAAAATCCTGGGCTAGGTTGGTTAACTTTAACCCTGGGTCAAGCCAAAACTGAAGCAGCAATTTCTTCACCAGGGAAGGATTTATGGTTTTTAGAAAATACTGCTCAGTTTTTCCGAAAAAGCCAAATGTTAATCCAAAAATTACAGCCCAAATATTAATAAGTCTCATTAAGTGGGGAACAAGAACATGGATTACAAATTTAACCCTGGGTTAGTGCTAATCTGTCCGGCTTTGAACAATTGGGCCGTGGCGTTTTTATTCAGGTTCCTAATTAAAAGAGAGTAATATTGATTTTAAAAATATCGAACTTTATTACGCATAGGTTAATACAAGGGATTTAAATAAAACTGTGCTCTTTCAATTAGTATTTCACTTTCCGTAATTGGAGAAAAGATAAAAAAGCAGAGATCTAAAAAGCCTGAAAGACTAAACGGCCGTCTTTAAGCCTTTATCAAAACACTATTTGTGAAAAATATATAGCGTATTAGTTAATCTAACTCCACAACTGTACTTAGAATCAATCAAGAAGGCAGTATAAACGGAAATGTTACTAAAAACACTGTACACGTTTTGGTATCTAGATAAGATCACAATTTACAAATACATGAAGCGAAATACAGATTCTTTATGGTCACAAAGAATGTAATTAAAAATGAAAAACTCTGAAAATTTTTTAAGTTTGGTAGAACTTAATAAGTCTATAACTCTCAAACACGATGTTTACAAAGTGGCTTCCTGATCTTATAATTGCAAGCCTGTCCACGAATAACCTTAGAAACGATGAAGAGAATTATCTGTTTTAAAAATAATAACTTCGAAATACATCTATGATCCTATTTAACTCTACATTTCCGGAGTAAATCTCATCACTGATAATCCGAATCTTCTTTGGAAACCCACATGAACATAGAGTTTGAACAATTATTTTGCTTGCTCTTTTGCCGTGCACGCCAGCTTTATGGAATTCGGCTCCCATGAAATAAGATTGTAAAATTTGGATTTTTAGAACAAGCTTTAGGAATCTAAATGAATTTTGATATTATTGTCACGCAGATAAATTGCATTTTACCTCGAACTTCCTAAAAGATACATGCCTTTTTCGTACACGAAGAACTACAGCTGTGTCTTTCGCTCTGGAGACTATCGGAGATGTGTCGTAATGTCGAAGCGATTGGACAATTTTGTTTTACCGACATTGCCTTTACAATTCGATTCAACGGTAAATAGAGAAAAAAATGGAGATGGCTTTACAAGTTAAAAAAAATAAAAAATATAAGATTTGACAGTAACTTGAGTTTCACGCAATGGCTTTACCTTACTAAATTTATATTACTGTACATCGAGAGCTGAGCACAACAGTGGTTTAATGGGAGTGTGGGTGTTTGCCCAATGAGTTTCGAAAGCAGCTGCTGCTTTACAACATTGATTTAGCATTTATATTCAGTCAGCGCCTCTTGTAATTCATTTTCAAAACACTAAAATAGGTTAAAGCTAAAAGCCAAACTAAATCTTTTTACTATCCTGAGTGGCCCATTCGGAATAGGTGCTTATCTCCGAAATCTGTAGTGTTAAGCGGATACGCGTGATTAAACTCATTAAGCCCCCCTGCACGGGACACTGCAGGTTAGCCCCCAGCAGATGCTGGTATTCATTTTATTGACCTCATAAGGATGAAAAACTGTAATCTGGATTCTGGACTCCGGATTCCATTGACTGAATCTTAGATTCCTGAAACTGGATTCTGGACTCCTGAAGCTGGATTCTGGATTCCTGAAGCTGGATTCCGGATTCCATCATGGATTCCTGAAACTGGATTCTGCTTCCTGAAGCTGGATTCCGGATTCCATTATGGATTCCTGAA
>JAOEJH020373952.1:0-11652 GCA_025448215.2 Palythoa grandis
AAGACACTTTACCCGACTTGTTCCAGTCAACTCAGCTGTATAATGAGATTGAACCCTGACCAGACCACTGTGTTGTGCCCTTAAACAAGACACTTTACCCGACTTGTTTCAGTCAACTCCGATGAATAAATGAGTGCCATCTTCTGCTGAGGGATGTCCTGCGATGGACCAGTGTTTCATCGAGGAGGACTCAGAGTCACATTTGCTTAACAGTACAGATATAAGCGTTTGCCTTGTTATCCACTTAAACTTGAGAAACGAATCAGTTATAGCATTATAATTTTAAACAACATTTGGACAGCTTGAAAACGTTTTCTGATTAATTATTGTATATTCTTTCGATATCTTCGTGACTTAATTGGTCTTAAGGCTTGATGTATATCATGTCAAAGCGGATTAAGGACGTGTGTAAGCTTTGGGTACGTATGAAGACAGCAGAGATCAAAAAAGTCAAAACAATAATTTTAAATTGTCTTTCTGTTAGTGAAATGGCGAGGATAGTCAGTTGGCCAATTTGGAGCACTCATACTAAGAAAATTTCAGCTAACACTAATGGAGTGTTCTTAATTTTTGATGAAATTTCAACCAAGACTTATTAATTGTTCTCAAACCGTCTGGCTTACTTCAACAAAAAACAACTTTAAAACTATAAAACTATAAAACAAAGCCCAGAAGGATTCAGGCCAAACAATGCAAGTTTATCATAATTGCATGCCTACCCAGAAGATATGTATATACATAGAATAAAATTAATGTTTTATTGTGGCTAATCTATACGTAATAGGCTTTATTCGTATATTGGCCTTGTTGCACCTTATTAATAGCAAAAGAGTCCGCCCGGATAATTACTAAACTATGATGCATTTTCGCAAACACAGGCTGGAGAGAAAGGCGTTTTTTATGCTAAAATGATTTAGAGTCCTATTATGTTTTCATCAGTTAATGCCGAAATACTATCTCATTTGCTTGGTTTAGGATATAAACGAATAAGAAAAGGCAAACAATATATTTTACGTTCACTATACTTCCTCAAAAATTTCTGAAAACTCTTGCTTCTGGCATCAATTAAGAAGTTCTCATATTGAAACAGCTGTCCTTGGAATGACCTATGATTTGGGGCCTAATTAAAAATATTAGATCTAACAACAACAATGGCTCAAAGCATTTGCAAATGATAAACTTACATCATGTCGCACAACAGATAGACAATGTCGAGGAAGTTACGCAAGTAACCATTGTCAATACACAAAATCTAGATTACATATTAAAAAGTTGGATTTTGCAAAACTGTGCCAAACAGTGTGTTCGCAACAAAATGGAAACCTTTACGAAATATCTTTTAACTTCTTCTTTTTTTTTCTAAATCAACCTACAGTTTTTCCTTGAGATGAAAAGAGGGTGAGTATAAATTATAAGGTGGGTTAGTAAAGACAAAAAAATAGAGAAAATTTGCCACTAAAAAGTTCTGAAAACACTCCATTGTCTTGTAAACAATTAAAAACCCCTGCAGAGTTTGACATACAGCAATTTTTCATTGTATCTTTGTGATATTTTATATTTCTGAGATTTTACGTTTATCGGGCGAGAAAAATAAACTCGTAGGTAGTACTAGTAAACTTAAGCTTTTCATAGCGAAAAAATGTTTTTCGCCAATAGAGTTAATCTTTTGTTTAAATTTGTTTAACCTTTTCAAAGCCGGCGCAAAACATGTTACCGCCGTTTCTCACCATTCATTGAAATGCGGCTTGTACCGCTTCGGGTGATTAAAAGAGCAATCCCGCAAGTGATTGAACCAAATTCTTTGCGCGTGACGCTAAAAAAACTGTTATTTATTGAACCGAGCAAAAATTGGAGTTTTAGCACTTGAAAAACTGCAGGCCGAACTAGTGTAGCGCAACATGAAGATTAAATTTTAAACGATGTTGTTTTGAAGTTTTGCATTATCAACGAATATTGTGCAATCTTTTACAACAATATACACTTAATAATTCAGCATTCGTTCAGCAATCACAACAATTTTCTCTCTTAAATAAAACTCTACAAGTTTCATGCATTATGCAACAACATAGTTTGAGAATTGATCCATTGTGGCGGATAAATGAAGATACAAAAAGAGCAAAACCGTTTCTAAGTGAGACCCACCTCTCGTCCTTAATACTTGTCAAGTGAAACTGAAAAGCTAAAATTTCATCTCAAAAGTATTGAGATGAAATTTCTTTCTTTCATAGTTTGCAGAAAATACAACTAATCAAAATTTAGCATTTTTTCTCGTGTAGCTACCTCGATACGCCCTTCATCGCGACGAATTATTTAACTTCCAAAATTACTTTCTCAATTTTCTTGTCCAAACAGACTAGTAGAAAAAGTCAACAATAATTGCTAACTCTACTTAAGTTTTTATGTTTGGGTTGCTAATCATAGAGTCTCTGACTGTGCGTTCGAAAAAGATTTCCAGCCTTGATGCCTGTTGGCTTATCTCGCTTTTGCTGAGCGAAAAAAAAACTTTGCAATCTTGAAGCGCGTTCAAGGACCCCGAGCAACAGACAGCTAACATTGAGGATTTTGCAATAGTGCAATATCGCTACAGAAAGACAATATTAAAATTTTTTCATTGTCTCTTATGCAGGAATTAAAACCATTCTTGTCACACAATGTCGATTCGCAACGGATCTTCAGCTGGCATCATTTTCTGCTTCTTAAATTTTTCAACATCCTGGAAGAGATTCTTTCCCACATCGATTTTAATGTACTTTAATTCTGATTGATTCGTTTTGGCAAGAAAGTTGATAGTTCACTTTTGTAATCGCCCAAGAAAATGTGTGCACACGGAAATGTGCGAGTTCGGACATCTTTGAAGAATGTTTTGTGTGCGTACTCAGAGGAGTTCTAGAAGTTGCTTCTATCCACAAACAAACGAGGCAATTAGCGTGACAATCTGGAATGGTAACACACGGCCCCACGCGAAACAGAAATAAGAATAAGAATAGGATGAAATAGCAGAGGAAAAGAAAACATTGAAAACAACACGTGACGAACCAATCGGAGCGGCTTTGGGGGCCGTTCACACCCCCTTGTCAAACGGGATGTCATAGCCATGCGCCAGCTTAAACCTTGAATAAATCGATCGCGTGTGTCAATTGACTTGAGAAATTTACATGGTTTAGCGACGCTTCTGATTGGCTAAAGATGTGTTAAGGGTTTATCCCTAAGCAAGTGAGCCCGTGAACCTCTATCGATAAAAAGCAAGATTCATCGCCTCGATTCACTTCATTTATTTGCCAATAGTGAAGCAGGACGATTTGAAAACTTGATCAAGTTGCAGAACTAAATCCTTTTATCACAGTCGCGAGTTGTCAAGTCCGATATCGAACTCGAGTTTAAAAAAATGGCTGAACGAGTCACTAAAACCCGACGACATCAGGTACTGCTGTACTTATAATAGTTTTTCTTGTAATTCTCCGTCATTTAGTTAACGCTTGTAACTTAAATGTTAATCTACTGCGTCTCTTTGCAGTCCTCAAAACCACAACTAGAGAGGCAAAGGCGTGCGAGAATCAACAACAGCCTTGAAGAGTTGAAGTCGCTCGTGTTTAGCGCACTCTATCAAGATGTAAGTAAAGCCAAAACCTGCTGATATCATCAAATTAGCGAAGAACTTTACTCCTTTTTACAAGGAGTAATTAGCGCCAATTCCGTGAATTAACTGAGGATTATAGATTGAGTATAGAATTAATAGAGTTGTCCACGTGAATTGTGCAAGCACGCATTCTTAAATCTTTCGTTTCTTCCTACAGCCCGATCAGTATAGTCAAAAAATGGAGAAAGCTGAAATCTTAGAAATGGCCGTTAGTTACCTAAAGATGCTACGGAATCAAAAGATGACAGGTAATTATCAGTTGCATATTTTATTGTGTGACTTTGCATGGTTATAAAAGATTCTTTGAACGTGCCGAGCACGGCTGTATCATCAGTGTGTCTATAAAGTTACTGGTGACCTGCCTAAAGGTTGAATTAATTTTTTAACCCCTTTTTGGTCATACAGGTCGCGAGTGTGTCACTGGTAGAGCGAACGACGCTTTATGCAAATATAGAGCGGGCTTTAATGACTGCACTAATCGAGTCATTCAATTTCTGAAAAACGAGAAAGACGCCGATTTACGCTTGAAAGAAAATCTCCTGACGCATTTGGCTTCCTGTTGCCAATTTCTTCAAGCTTCGAGTGAACCTGCTCCAACCTATACCAAAAAAGGCGTTCAATGTGTTACTATGCCCTGTGGTGTGGACAGATACTACAATATAAATGGTGTTCCTTACTGGCCCCCTACACCACCCCCCTCGCCAACAACAAGTGCATTCGGAGGTTCTCTGAGTCTGAATGAAACGTGCAGTAGAGGTATGCCGTCGAGTGAAAGACATGGATATGCTTTTGTCGAAACGCATGCTCAGATATGGCGTCCATGGCAATCTCAAAGGACCATTGTGTTGGAAAACAATAATAAGCAAGACAAATAAAATAGTACTTATTGGAACAATACGAACTATATTAGACATGAAAATACAGCTCTTACTCTTTCAGTTCTAAATCTTGAAAGATTTACGAGAACGAAAAAGTTCGCAATTGAATCTACTTGTGTTATCATATAGAGTGCTAGTGAAGACTTAAGTGAAACTGTTCATATAAGCTAATTGATTTCGGCTCACTGCCGTTCGTATATAGATATATAAAGATTCAAAAATATAAAAAAGCAACAAGAAAATACTTAACCACAGACCTTAATATTTATTTGGAATCTGAATGCATGTGTTACGAAACTTTAGATGCGAACAGATAAATTTAATTTAACATCGGTGCGCTTTTCTTTCGAGTAGCAACGAAAGAACTTATTTTTCACCCGATGACAAAATATTATTGTTTTGTAAATGGACTTTTGTTCTCAATCTGCCATAAACCTTCTCTCCAGGAGTGACTGGCTTTTGTCTTTTGGTATGAGCGTTCGCTGTCTTTTGGTACAACCACAAATAACTTGTTTGAGGTTTTAAGTCAACTTTTCTTTAAGGATTAACGTGGTAGATCGTAAACCTTGTATTTCTCGACTGATTTAACTATCTTTTAAAACTGATTTGTTATCATGTAAGCCTGATAACAATTTTCGAGAAAAAAGAATATCGCATTTTGAGAAAGGACCTCTGTAAATTTATTCTTAGTCTTGATTGCTGCTAGTAAAGTTTGGAACAAAACCGGATTTGCAAGCTTTAACTAAATTTGGGTAAAGCACAATTTGGCTTCTGTGTGTGAAAGCCCGGCGGCAGGACAGCTATTTATCCAAAAGTTTAAATTATAATTTTTTTTTCAATAGAAACAAAAAAATTATAAATACAACACAAATAACAAGTACTTCCTTTGCAATGAAAAATAAATAGAGATGTATATCTTGAATTTGACAGTCTTCATTTTGTAGTTTAGTAGATAACTTGCGCGGTCTTCTAACAACTATGGCAGCATCAGAAATATATATATGCTTTTGTTGCACCCTTTTCTTATTGCAAGTCGGAATTTATGATCGTGTTTTCTCACAAACTGCTTCACGAGCCAACTTTGACAAAGTATGCATGATGTTAATTCATTTTAATATCACACAAAACAGTCTGCCCTTCACAACAAAACTTTTTTTAAATGGCGGAACATATTTCGATACGAAAAAGGAAAAAGGCGTTTGAAACTTTTTTGTTCTCTTATTTGGGAATTTAGCAAGCTATATATCCAGGTGACATTATTATTTACTAGTTCATTAAGTATGTTTGATCAAACTGCTTATCTGATAGTTATGAAAAAGTATTTCGGTCAAGTTTTCATTCTCGATAGACAGTATAATTTGGCTTTGAGTGGACGTGCAACATGCCGACAAACATACAAAAGCTTTTCTGAAATTTTCTCATTAAACTTTTTCCATATTTAAGTTCGACGGTTTGTTCTGATAAAGAAATCTCCGCCTTAATTGTTAGCAAGCACGTTTTGTTTCAGGAATATTGATTAAATAGTTGAATCCGGAAGTATCTTTGTTGGTCGAAATGAAAGTTTCTTTCAAAACTAACCCTGTTTTGCCAAAGGCGTCTTCTTAATTTTCGAAAACGGACAAGAAAAAATAAGCCCCCGACACAAAGGGATGAACCATTTTAACAATTAAACCTTTCAAATGGTCCTAAAACCGTACCCGACCAAATTTAACTCTACCGGCGTGATGAAAATTTACGAATACAGCTCATCGTTATACAAACTTTTAAATTTTGCTGTATAACAGACTTCATGTTCTATCCAACACCGGCAGATTTTGATAGCTTTTCAGGTACTTTTAGAAACGATTGTATAACTTCTTTCAAAAAAGAGAAAAAACAGTCTTAACTTCAGATACATCTGATAATAGTTAAGTTCATAAACTCGAAATTTTCAGTCCAAAAATACTTATCCATATGAGAGAACTTTACTTTTCGTTTACGCGGCACCAAGTTTTTTCATGGGACACATGCAGTGGTGTTTCAATTATGTCATTTCAAAATACAGCAGGTACTAGTGCCTTGTAAAGCCTCAACTAACAGGTTAAAACTATAGCCTCAGCAACCAGCTCAATTAATAAAGACTGAATCAAAATGTATATCCAGTTGATTTAATTAGATAGTAACTCGACAAAAATCTTGTGAACAATGTTTAAATGCACATGCAGTATCAATGAATACAACGAAATTGAATTCGCCGATACTATTACAAGCGAGATTCTGAATATGCCACCGATGCAAAAAGCTGAATGAGTCCACGTTAATCAGTTAATACCTTTGTGCATGTGTTAATCAAGTGAAGAAATGTTGTGAAAATCATACGAAACAGCTTTTTTGGGTATAAATTGTATTAAAGAAACTGTCAAAGGATTACATCCACGGCTGGTTCTTTTGACTTTTTCCATGCTACAGTTTTATTCAACTAAAAAAAAGTTAAAGATTACCAAAGAGAAATAACTTTAAAACTTTTTCTTGTGCTCAAATGCATTAAATCCAATTTTTAAAACTTTCCCGGCCCGAAACAACAAAACAAATTGTGCCCATAGCAAGATAAGCCTTTTGAATTTAACTTAAATCTTAATCGCTATAGTTATAAAAATTAACTATTTCACATGATGGTCTTGTATAAGTTTTGATAACCTTGTGTAAGTCTCAACAGTTCCTGCTTTTACAGTTATTTTAGAGCTTATAAAAGCTTAATTTTATAACTTTCATTGTGAGGTCTGCTATGAAATATATATACAGCGAAAGAGCGGCATTAAAGTTCCATGTTTTCGATACTTTTTGCAATTTGCTAAACGGCCTATCTATAGTTTGTATACTCTTCAACATTTACAAGAACAAGATAATTAGACTTGCTTAGAAACTTTTAGTCTTGCTGTAATTTTAACTTTTAAGGTCAAGGATGTAAAAACTTCTTTTAGAAATTAAGACTGTCTAAAAAACAAAATCAAAATTAGTTACAGCCCTTTTTGTTTAAGAACAATTTTAAAAGAACAATGATGCTAAACGCGCGCTTAATCTTTTTGTAGTTTGTGGGACCGAACAGAACCAACGGCTTTTAAAACACAGCATCGGATAGGGGACTTAGTATGGCCGAGTGGTAACGCTCGCGCCTCCCACCTCTGTGGACCCGGGATCGAATGTCGATCTCAATTTGACTCCGAGGGTTTTTCTCCGGGTACTCCGGTTTTCCTCCCTCAGCAACATCGACTCCCAGCTGATCCATCTGGCTGTGATGCTGTGCTCGTAGGTCATACATGGATCGTATCTGGGACCGAGCGCCTAGCCGGCAGCACAGCTACTTCAGTCCGACCTCGCTGAGCTGTACCCTTTGCAATTCAGTCTTTGACTGCGAGAAAGGGTGATTAGCAAGCCAGGTATAAGTATTATTATTAGATATAAAGTCTAATGAAAGAATTCTTCAGTACAACAAAATAAGTCTGTGTTCATCCTTGCCAAAAAAAAGGCTCATTTTTAATTTTCCAATAACTCGGTGCCTCTGATAAAAGAATGCAATCCCGAGCGACGTTTGAAAAAATAACAAATGCCAATCTTTATGTGTAGTGGCCCAGCCGAAATTTATTGGCTCTTATAAAAATATAGAGCAATTTAAACGTTCTTATAAATGTTTCAGTTGTGCTAGGGGTACAGCAATTGGTCCCCGAATGTTTGAAAGCGCTCACAAATTAAATTTGGTCCTTGCTTAAATGCTTGCGTGTTTGGTTGGAGTTGCGCAAATGCTCAATTTTGAAAATTATAGTAAACTGGTAAAATGTTCGCTTCGCTTTTTCCTTTATTTTGGCCGATTGGTTATGCAAGAACTATGTTCTGATTTTCTTGTTCCGTGGGAAGTCGTACTCATAGCTTATATCAGATTATTTGTTGCTCACGCAGAAAAGTAAACTTACTCGCCTTCGCCAAACTGAATATGATCGTGTTCGCATGGCTCAGCGACCGCTTTTATAAGTTTAGTTCATCTTTGTTGAAAAGCAGTGTGGTTGGCGCCGTGGTAAGACCTCTGCCTTCCAACCACAAGGTCCCAAGTTCAAATCCCGGCCCTGCCGAGTGTTGAACATTTGTGTGACCTTCATTCCGCCAAAGTTGACTCAGCTTTCCATCCTCATGGGGTCGGTAAAATCAGTACCAGATTCTGCTAGGGGCTAACCTGCGACAGATTAGTGTCCCGTCCAGGGGAAGTCAATGACTCTTATCCGCTTAACACTGCAGAAACCGGAGATAAACGCCGGCTCCAATGGGCCACTTGGGCTCGTAAAATGATTTAACTTTTGTTGAAGAGCTATCTTTTTATTTTAGTTACCTAATAGCTAGATTTGTAAGAACAATAAGGTTTTTGTACCATGTTTTTCTTTAGATGATGTTGCGAGCACGAGACAATTTTTCGTGTAACTTGTTCCGCAACGCCATTGCGAGCCGAGTTATTACACGAGCCATTACAAGCCATGTGACACGGCGCAATGGCTCCTGCAACTTGAAATTCGTTACTGAAGTCGTTGCGAACAGTAGAACTGGATTTTACTTTTTCCAACGATGTACATGTCTGCAACTTGTCTCGCAACGATTTTAGCCATTGCACGGGGTGTTACACGCTGCAATGGCTTGTGCAACTCGTCTCGCAATGGCGCTGCGGAACAAGTTTTGCAAAAAATTACCTCGTGTACTGCACCACCTTTAACGTCTAAAATTTTCGCCATTTTAATTCAGCGCCGATACTCCTATAAAATTTATTCTTTTAAGAATTATAAGAAGAGCATATTTCACAAATTTTCTACACGTTTTATTTTTTAAGAACCAGTAAATTTTTGTCGAGGCTTATTGCTCTTAACTTTTAGCAAAAGCTGAGCCTCAATTGTTCTTAAACCTCTAAACTGTTCGTACACGCTTTTTTATAAGAACAACTTTATAAGAACGAGGCTCAAAGTGACCAAAATTTAAGAAAAATTTTCGAACTAGCTCAGGCTGAGGCTCGATAACTATCAACTGAATTCTTCAGGTAATATAAACTTGAACGATACTCGTAATTTAACTTAGCAACATGCACCGTATATATTTAAAACACAAAAAGTTCATTGTAATCTGACAACTAAATCTTGACTGTTCAACAAACAGTGAAGGTTATTTGCCTCTAAATACATCTGCAGAGCAAGGCATTTCGTTTTCCAATGCTTGTAAATTTTTATTTTGTTTCTTCTTCAATATCATGAAACCGCTCATAGAAATATGAACAAATTAAGAACAAATTGAAACTGAAGCAGCCAAAAAATTAAGACAATGAGCCTCGGCAAAATTTACTGGTTCTTATAAAAAAGCATGTATTTCTACACCGTTAATAAACATAAATGCCTTCAGAATTCGGAGTCTGTTCACGTTCACTCTTATTTCTACACCGTTAATAATCATAAAATTAATGCCTTCAGAATTCGGAGTCTGTTCACGTTCACTCTTATTTCTACACCGTTAATATCCATAAATGCCTTCAGAATTCGGAGTGTGTTCACGTTCACTCTTATTTCTACACCGTTAACAATCATAAATACCTTCAGAATTTGGAGTCTGTTCACGTTAACTGTTTTGACTTTGCGTTATTGAAACAAAAAGTTGCAATACTTTACAGTGTAATGATACATACCGAGTGCCTGAAACATATCACTCTGTATTTAAAAACGATAAGCCATATTTTGAGGCAATTTTGTTTGTGAACAAAAACTTTCATTTTCATCTGATTCTGAAGCCGAGCATCAATTGTTCTTAACGCTGTTCTTCATTTTTGGCAAATTTGAGACTTGTTGTTTTTATAAAATTGTTCTTAGAAAAAATGCGACTCGAGTATATGCCATGTGTCACGGTGGTCTCCAATGATAACTTACAAAATTTGGTCTCCTATCTTAAACTGAGGACCACCAATTCAAACTCTTTGTAATTAACATGGAGGTAGAGCAAATTAAATGAGCGATCCTTTTGGTAGATAAGGGCCTCCAAAACCGAGCCGAAATTAAAGCAATTCCAGCTGTGCCTAAACACGCGTTGAATAAGACAGATAGCAATCTGTAACAGGTTGTTGAGTTGTAGTACAGTGTTCACATCTAATTGTCTTCAAAGTAAATTGTTTCAAATCCATGTGTCTATAGCACCAGTTAAAAACCATTTCGAATTCGGTGTCAAAACTGCATGCAACAGGCGATTGAGCAGCCTGTTTAAAAAGCAGGCGATTTCTCTTCCAATTACGTACACGTGCCTTTCGACTCTAATTTGATCACCTGTACTCTCCTTGTTAAAAAAAGTAACTTCCAACTTGTTCAATAAACAAGTACTGTGTAGATAGAGAATTTTTAATCGCAGGAAAAAGGACGTTCCCTGCCTGTTTTGTTTTTCGATTGTCTCAGCACAATTTCGTGTAACTTTGGTGATAGTAAAATTTATATCAAGGACAGAACAGTTATAGTTACAGAATCTTATAAAAAACGGTACGTGACAACGCGATTTTAGCAGCTGCTTAGAAATTAGGAAGTGATTGAAGATTTCAAAACATGCCCAGCCAAACTGAGTCGTAACAGATTTAGTTTAGTGCGAGTCGCGCAAAAGTCGGCCTTCGATGAATACACACATTTTTTTGATAAGAACCAGAAAATTTTGATCGAGGCTCTTTGTTCTTAACTTTCTACACAATTGATCCTCAATTGTTATTTCGACACCGTTAATAACCATAAATGCTTGAATCAGAATTCGGAGTCTGTTCACGTTCACTACACTGTTAATATCCATAAATGCTTTAAGAATTTGGAGTCTGTTCACATTGCTCTTATTTCTACACCGTTAATAGCCATAAAAGCCTTTAGAATTTGGAGACTGTTCACGTTCACTCCTGCATGTTTCTACACCGTTACTAATAACCATAAATGCCTTCAGAATTCAGAATTCAGAGTCTGTTCATGTTCACTCTTATTTCTACACCGTTAATAACCATAAATGCCTTCAGAATTCGGACTCTGTTCACGTTCACTCATATTTCTACACCGTTAATAACCATAAATGCCTTCAGAATTCGGACTCTGTTCACGTTCACTCATATTTCTACACCGT
>JAOEJH020374409.1:0-12550 GCA_025448215.2 Palythoa grandis
AAAATGTTTAAGTTTTAATAAATCTAGCCTGCCTAGACTAGCGCAGCTATTTGCAGGCTAGATTTAACAATAAAAAATTTAAGTGTATTCACTATAATGGAAATAAATGAATGAATGAATGAAAGCATCAAGTTTACCAAAAAAGCTTTAGGCTGAAACAGCAGAAGAGCAATACTCGATTATGTGAACACTTATCTCCCTTATAAATTCAAACTTTATAGCGCTAGTTTTTCTAGTTACATTAAAACGGTTTTACGTATATATTTTTATAGCTAAAGCTTATAGTAGTGAGAGGACTTTTTTTCTAAACTTTATAGTGCTTTCAGAATTTTTTTTTCATGCACCGAGCAATCGTTCTCCCATCCTAGGTAAGTCTGTGACTTGAGAAGGTAAACGTAAACTAACGCCACAAAAACAGAACACGATTTATGAAAATAAAATGTCAAAAAATTTCTCAAGCCAGTCAAGGACTTCAACCAGAGTGCATGAAAAACTGCTTTAAGCATAAGTAATAAATTTCCATTTGCTTGTTACCAAACTTTATCCAGCTGAAGTCACTTATGATAAAACCAACTAGTCTTCAAAAGAAATAGAATTATCGAAATAGGTCAACTTTTTTTTGTTTTTGATGAATATTTGTGCGTTTTTTACTTTTTCGGTTCTGTATTTTAAGTATACTTTTACTGCTTCCGTATATGTTTCCTTATAACGCTGAAAATACCTTCATGGGCCATATCATAAACCAAGAACCTCACTCTATTTCAACCTATAGAACTTTGAGCCCCTAAAAATGGACAATTCGTTTTGTTTACCTTGAAACTGAATGCAGAGTTAGGAAATGTTCATTGTTTCAACCAATGCAGAAGTTGAAAAAGTTAATGAAGTTTGAAAACTAAGCACTGAAAAGCCTTCAACTCAAACTTTCAATATCTACAAAACTATAATTTCAATAATTCTCAAGGAATTACACACAGAAAGTGAAGCGCACTTGTTTTTCAGTCAGTGAAAAAATCATTGAATCAGAAACAAGTATACACTTTCTGTCTACAAAACTTTAAAAAAGGAAAACTATTTATTAATGGTTTCCTATTGTCAAATTGTTAAAATGTGTTTTCTTGTTTGCTTTGTCATAAAGAATCTTTAAAAAACATTCTAGAAAAGTGTTTGTATTACGTAACATGGGGCAAAGCGATTAATTACATTGCAAGTAATACGGAAAGTATTTTAATCTGCACGTTAATAGGTGCGAATTGAAAACGTATAGATAAACGCAAACTTAAAGTTCATCAAATTTATTGCTCTGCTGAGGAAATTGTCATCACAGACAAAATGCCACTGATAGCAAAACTTATTTCCAGTTTGTCGAGTTTTATATGCAAGCAACCCGACACAATCATAAAATTTTAGCACTCTATGAACGAAATTCTAGAAAACTAAAGATAACATCAGCTGGAGAAATGATTCCAAGATTAATTTTTGTTATCAAGAATAAGCAAATGGTCTTCATTTCGAGGATAGTAGAACTGACGCAATTGATGGCTTGAGAGTTATTTATTTTTGATCTTCATTTCCTTAAAGTTTGTTCTGGAACCTAGCCTGCTACATGATATCTTATTATCTGGCATAATGTTGATTCTGATTGTTTGTTTTACAAAATTAGAAGGCCTGCGCAATAATTCTCTAAGAGATGCTACAAGCCGTTACTGGGTTGGAAAAACGGGAATGGTTGAAGATTGTCCATTAACAGCTTTAGTTAGAGGATAGTCGACGGTATCAACCATATCTAACCCTTATTTCAGTTTTACGCTTTCGGAAAGTAGATGGTAAAAGTACAGTTTTTTTAAAATCGGCCGTGTTCTCGATTTTTAATCAACGTTAACGTTTGAAGTCTGGTCTCAGATGGTTCATGACCCGTTTTGTGGGGTCTAGGTCAATGACGTCATTTGCCGGGTAACAAATACTTTATTGCGACAGAGAACACCAGGCACATGAACTCAATATTCTATCGATTTTTAAAAGTCGTTTCCGAATTGTGCTGTGCCTTTGTGGTGTTCAGTTAAACGTGCGGTACGAAGGACGTCAGAGAGAATGCCACTATACAGCTCGGTCATCAGATGGCGTCTTGGCAGTGATCTTCACGTTAATGCGGCGTTTTCGTGGGCTGGTAAAAAAATAAGCACTCTGACCAATTCAAATTTTGTTATCACAAAACTGCTAACCAAAAACAGTTCAAGCAAGTATCAAAACATCGAAAATGGGGTTAGATGCACCTTAAACCTTTGACTTTTATACACCAATTGCCACCAAAAACGGAATGGCTCAAAATGGAAATACTACTCCCAGCCCCCACCCCTTCCCCCGCTCCACCCCTTCCCTGTGGAAAAGGAGGGGAGCTAAAAGATGCAATGACCCCTATAATCAACATTTTTTCACAGTAAATTCAAATAAGTAGGTTTAACACCAGTGCAGAACCGTGCACGATCAATATACTTGCCAAAAATCAGACGATCGTGATCGGTCGAAAATAGTATAAAAATTAAAATTTTGGTCAAAAAGACTTGCAATAGCTAATCTGACAACGTGAAAAAGAAATGTGGAGACGTATATCTAATCTCTATTTGTTTTCCGGTGTACGATTTCGCATTGCTTGTAACTACCGTCCGTTATTTTTTTAAACATATAAAAAGCTGTAACATAAATTGTCCTATTAAACCTGAAGACTGGTAATGGCCAGTTGTTCGTATATACGTCTCCACATTTCTTTTTCGCGTTGTCAGATGAGTTATTGCAAGTCTTTTTAACAAAACTTTTAATCATTTCCGCAGTGTTGGGGTTTTTTAACAGGCCACAAACTGACTCTGAGATGCCGACAAAATTTAATTTTTGTTTAGAAGAGGGCGTTTCAACTGCATACTTTCTCGCAAGATTTTTCCTGTAAACAATATTTTGGAAATTGTTGCTAATTATCACTCTCTTCAACTCGGCGCTGCGGTAACAGTTTAAACAGTCCCGCTTTACACTTATACTGATCAAATTACTATCAAGTCGTGCACACAAAATTAATTGGGCCGTAAATAGAAAACTTATTTCGCAAAATATTTTAGGAACAATTTCTTGAGAGCTACATAAAAGAAAAACTCGTTGGAAAGAAAGCTTGAGTTAGGTATTTCGAATTAAAGACTTATGATATCTTTCCTTTGGACGGGAATCTTTGATTCTCAACAAAACTGCACTTTTTCTTCTTGAATATAGTTCATAGGTAATTTAGGAGCTGGTCAACTTGCACTTTCTAACTTATATCTACTTATCCATCTTTAATCTTATATCTATATAAAGATCCCTAAGATTTTTCACTGTTTGCTACTGGAAACGAGAATTGTTAGTCATCAATTTTCATGAAGGTCAAGTGTAACGCTACTTTCATCTTTTTGACACCCAATCTACGTCTAGACTAGATGTTGTGTCGTTGTGTGGTAATTTAGTTTAATTTAAGATCAAGATCCCAGGTTCCATTTCAACAGACTCTTTTGGCACAAGCCTACATCATACAGTCCTTAGTTAATCCATTTATCAAATGCTTAAAGCAAAATAAATAAATAAATAAATAAACACTTTATTTAACGTCAATTGCAAAGGAAGTGGTCGCCCGTTCTTCAAAGCCCGACGGTATTACATCATGCAATACGTTTTTCGACCGGTTACAATGCACAAAGAAAGGTGTGATCTATTTAACAAAAATTCGTAAAACGCAATCGGCTAGTCAACTCAGAAAAAATGGAAATAGTAGTCTTATTGTTTTAGTTAAAGCCAGCTAGAATAAAGAGCGCAGGTATGTGGTAAAAATCTCTTTACCAATCTATCAGTAAATCGAAAGTGATTATACGCTAACTAATCACTGTGATGGACTAGAATAGCATTCGGTTTGTGGTAATAAGAGCAAAAAAGCGTAATATCATTAGAAATGGGGATTTGGGCAACTTTTTTTTGTTCTACGTAGCTCCAAGATATAATGTCCCAACTAGACCCTTAAAGAGACAGCGATAAAAAGTTGGTAAATTCGTGTCAGATCGTTCTGTGGTATAATAAACAGCATACAATATAACTAAAAGAACGATCAATCATAAATGCTTTGATTATCTTTTTTTACGAATGTGTCCTCTGTTTGTCAAAAGAAACAAAAATAAATGATCAAATGAATGACTAATTGATTATTGATTGATTGTACTCTTTCAAACTGCTTGTCAAGATGAAATATTTATTTGTTTAACTTGTAGGTCACTATGTCAACCAGTTATCTACTAATACACGCGTACAATACGGTAACCCTATGATAGAATGGGGAGCATATCCCTCACCATACCTATGCCTCACTGAAGGCTTTTACGTCTTCATGACACCGAGAAAAGGTGAAACATCTCCAATTTAGAAAATGGAGCGGAGTCTTCGCTGATTACAAGAACAAAAGTTGTTGGACACTAGGAAATGTTAAAACAAGTCTTGAGTCGAGTCAACGTTCCTCTTTAATTTTTTTTAAAGGAAACGTTTTGCATGGGAATCAACCTTGACTTGCAGCACTTGTCTTCACTATCTAATGATATGGATATTACTTTCGATTTCAATTTTTACCGAAAGATATAAACGACGTCTGGAACCTTCAAGAAATCCACGGATTCCGCCCAAATAATTTTTTGTTTCATATAATTTCTGTTAATTTCCAATGTCCAATCGTTTTTTAGAGGAAAAAGTCACAGAAAAGTCAAGGCTATCCGGTCCGGTAAATCTTATAATGTAATAAGACTGGTCTCTCGAAAGATAGGAATTTATTAAGGCATCCCTTTCTATTAATCTATATCCCCCCTCCTCTCCCCATCCAGCCCATTTTATCGAAAAGAAAATTAATCATTTTCGCAAAGCTCCACATTAAGAGAAGAATGTGTTGAAAACTATAATGCAAGACAGTCGTGATCATTTTTTGAATTACACGTTACTTTTCACATTTATAGAAAAGATCTATGTATGAATACAAAACGAGGTTTGTATAAATAACATGCTGATATTTTGTTGAAATAAACACGTTCACCCGCTCAAGTAAGATCTTCTCTCCCCAAAAACCCGGGGGCATATCACAGATCTAACGTTAGTTAACATCGAACAACATTACAGGTATTCGAGGAATCATTTTACTCATATATGTAAATTACACTGTTTGAGAAGAAGAGTTTGTGCGTGCGTGCTTTATATTATGGGTATCAGTTAAAAGTTCCAGACTTTGTTACCATTTTTATGTTTCTTTAATCTTGCTGAAAACCAGTCATCAGAAGCACCGTGTGGCATGTTGAACTTTGATAATAAAATCTTTCGGCAACGCGATATAAAAACACAGTTTCTATATTGTCTGAAACGTCTACAGTGAGAAATATAGACATAATTTAATTTAAAATTTCATGCATTTCTCTGTAACTTACCGCGACAAAGAGTAATCTTTGTTGCGGTAAATTACAGATGAAATGCATGGAAAATTCAAAACACGATTGGACCTTTTCTAGTGCGGTTACATGCCTCAAATTTTGGTATTTAACTCCTCTGTTTAAAGTTTGAAGTTTCCAATTCATAACCTTTTTTTAAAACTAAAGTTTATTAAAGTTATTTGACATTGGATTTCCATACAAATGCTCTTAATTTAAGCCACTTTCCTACCCGCCAAGATGGCGTCTGAAACCGTGATAAGGCCTATCCTTCATGGAAAGTGCGCGCGTGCGGTTTGTATTCACGATCCCAAGGCCAAATAAGATTTTTCTTTAGATAATTTTGTTTCAATTTTTGCAGAAAAGCTTTCATTGCAATCTTGAGTAACTTTCATAAACTATGCAGCACTTTTCATTCACGAATGAAGGACCGGCACATTGTAAGTCTGTTTTCCAACGGTAAAAATTTTAAAAACGTTGTCGCTTCTCCTTGGACGCATCGTTTTTCTCGCACGTGAAAAAAAATTAGCGGCTTCTGATTGGACGTATCGTGAAATGACGATACGCGGATTGTGACTGGTTAAAAGCAATGGACGAATGAAAATTTACTAAATGGAAATTTGGTGAGAAAATTTCGATATGTATATCATAAGTAGTCTTATAGATGGTTAAAAAAGCAAGCGATGAACAAGAGTACATCAACGTATAATTTAGACGTGTGCTTACAAGTTTTTTGTCACATACCGCGAGTTAATTTAAGGCGTTTATCGTCAAAAATCAAATACTCTCGCAAGAAAATGTTCAAGATAAGCTTTGAGCAGAGTCAAACAGATCTATTGCTTGTTACGTAATGTTTACACTTATAACTGAAGTCTGTTTTATCTCTTGTAACAAGAATTATTTTTGTTTCGTTTCAAGTACTTGTTGGCACTTCTCCCAGTCAGTTGGTGGCATGAAATTTTTTACTTGCTCCACAACAGAAAACTCTAGTAATGGTGCGTCACATATTTTCTTTTCATAGTTTCCATGGAGATGAACTGCTTTCGCCTACTTCGTCTCACCCACTTTGAATTTACTTTATCATTTCTTATTTTTTTTCTGATCTTGTCGAACATATAACTTTCTTTTACCGTCTTTTCAGCCTCAGCTTTATCTTTATCTTTATCTTCCTTATAGATAAGTTTTGCAACGATTTTGTTTGCAGACAAGTTTTAAATAGCGACAGTTCCGCTTCCTTTCTCGTCTTGTGTCAGCTTGCTTTCGAAGGAGTACGTATAAGAAAACGTCGACGACCACTAAACAAGCTCATAAAATATTTTGGAGAGTCAATCTTGAATGACAAGTCGGCAACTGCCCACTTTCCCACGCAGAATTACTATAAAGGAAATGAACGAAAAAAACTTTTCTCACGATGTCGATGTATTCTGTAACACCGCATCCTGACTGACGGTTGGCGGAATATTACTTTACGAGATTCCGGCGCAAAATCAAAATGACGAAAACTTTCGGCGCCAAACGTGTTACATACCGCCGAAACCGCCGCTATCATCGGTTCTATTCCATTCATTTCGTTTTAGCGGAGTAGATAATTTGTTCTTAAACGAGTTGTTTAATAGGGATTAAGCTAAATACTAGATAAGATTTACCTTGCTTATTAAATACTGCTGAGATTTTTCAAGGAAACAAATTTTAGTCTCTAACAGGTTGGTAAAAGGAACGTGGATTAAAAAGTTAGTTAACCCTGAGTTTGTGCCGGTTTATTAGGTGGTGAACAACTCGGCCCTGGCTGGATTTATAAGAAATTATACCAAAGTTCAGGGAGAATAGAATCAGCACTATGTGAAAACAAGATCACAAATAAACAAAATGTCAAATAAATTACACTCAAAATGCCAAAATCTAAGGGCATTCATTTCCAATAACTTGCATATGCATACTCGAGGCAGCAGAAAAGCAAATAGCTTTGATTTTGGATACGGCACACAGAAATCGCTCAAAAACTTTGTATTTCGTATAAGTGCAATTTACTGTTACATAGTCATAAAATAGCAAGCATCTTAATTTTCGAAAAACAGTTCTGGGCGGCAGACAGGGACTTGATCAATTTCGAGCGAAAGTAAGACTATAATAATAATAACCTCTAAGACTAGTAGTCTTAGAGGTTAAAACATGGTTCGTACTGATTACTGATCACAAAATTTCAGGAGTTTTTCCAGGATGGGTTTACCAGTTTTCCAGGACCCAAACCCTTCTCTTTTTTTCTTAGAAAAATCAAAGAAAATCACTTAATTAATCATATCAGCAACAACGTGTCTATCAAAATTATATTGTTAGTTTCATAACAAATTAAGCAAATCAATGTACCTGGCAGTTCAAGGAGACTTAGGATTATATTGATTCATCATCCTAACTTTCTCTTAAATGTTTTCCTTATAATATATGCGTAACAAATCAGTGCCAAAATTCCAGGAGAACAGAGAAAAATTGCACTTTTCCAGGAGCAGTGGGCCCTGGAAATAAATTTTCAATTTCCAGGAGTTTTCCTGGGATTCCAGGAGTAGTGCGAACCCTGTTAAAATATTGTTGAGACTTTTGAAAAACAATTCTATTTTCATAGCTTTATGCACTCGCCTGGTATAAAATGTACGTACAACCTTGACTCAATCGCCAAATCCGGAGCAAAACTAAAGACTTAACATATTTCAAAAGTATGCATCAATTTGCTTTAGGTAATAGTAGTATAACGCAGCAGAGTCAGCCTATTTTGGGGAAAAGTACCTTATTTGAGCGGGGAGAAAAAATTATATTAAGGATGTCATTGTAGGACAAGTAATGAAGTATGCATCAATTTGCTTTATTTGAGGTAGTATAAAACTATCTTGGATTCTAAATTTCCCACTTTAGAATATAGATTCCCTTGATTTAAGGATAACAATGATAACAATTTATTTCATACTCATCTACTTGTTTTTTACAAGTGTTACGGACAAGCATATAAATTAATAAATAATAAACTAACATACAAAAATAGAATATAAACAGATATTATTAATAGTTTATATAATGAAATGTCAGAAAATTACAGACAATAAGATGAAAAATTAGACGTGAGATGAGTATGGGGCATCCTAACAGCAGGGCTAATCTAGAGGATACTCCACACTGTCGGGTTTGTACCGACTAATTAGCTCAAAAAAGAAATAAAGCCAGATTCATGACACGCAGTGAAGATTATTATCGAGTGTAAAAGGTAGATGGCACAGAACTTTGAGAGCTTTGATATAAGAATCGATCATATTCTTCCTCAGAGATTTCTTAAAAGAAGAAACGGATTTGCACAGTTTAATTTCTGTTGATTTGCCTCTGGATTCTTATGTTCTAAATTCTCTGGGTTGGATTCTGGACTCCCTTGATTGGGCATCGGATTCCAACAACTAGTGAAGCGGATCCCAGCAGTCTTTTTTCTGGGTTTCTTAGATGGATTCCGGATTCCAACAACTAGTGAAGCGGATCCCAGCAATCTAGTCCCTGGATTCCTTAGATGGATACTTGATTCCAACAACTAGTGAAGCGGATCCCAGCAGTCTTGTTTCTGGGTTCCTTAGATGGATTCCGGATTCCAACAACTAGTGAAGCGAATCCCAGCAGTCTGGTTTTTGGATTCCTTAGATGGATTCCGAATTCCAGACGGAATAATGTCTGGATTCCGGATTATCTTACAGCGGCAAGAAAGGTAAGTGCAAAAAAATACTTTAATCTAAACAAAGACCACTGACTTTCCAATAACGTGTACACACTGAAATACTGTCCAGGTTTTCTGTACTGACCTGCTATTTCTTCTGCCATCTTGCAAAACACCCAAGATATGCCTTTACAACTGCAGACTTCACACGATTTCGGCACACCAAACAAATACGTCTACAAAGGCAAAGCGGCGGAAACTGATATGACCGCCGCGTCGGCCGGGGTAAAATGCCTGGTTTCCTTATCCTGACTTGAACTAACTACTGGAAAAATATACAACAAAATATATAATAAACAGGAATAATTAATCTATAATTCAAAAAATTAACAACTTTTAAGCATTAAAGGAAGAGTTCTACAAAATAACATGCGCTTTTTAATTGTTTGTGGCTACTGCAAGTACTCAAAGAAATAAATATAAGAATGTGAAGACATTTACTGTAAATCTAAAGGCGAATCTTTGTTTACAAGCTCCTGAACAATGAAATGGTTCTGCGAACAAATTTTCTCAGAAAATATGAGATTGATATACTGAGTTAGTGAGTATTCTTTCCGTGATGTGATTTTAAAAATTGGAAATTTTACAAAGAATGTATGGCTCATTATCGTTCTTGTCACCCAGCTGTTTTGCGTTTTTTTAAACAACGATTTCTTCTTTGAAACTACACATATAGAACCGAAAGCTCGGTCAATCATTTCACGTGACAAGCTTTCTTAAGTTTTAAAGTCAGTTGTTGTTTATCTTTGTTCTTTCTCTGACTAAAGTTGTATGCAAAGGAAGCAGAATGTAAACAATGACGTCAGCAAAGATTCGCCTGTAGTTAAGAAAACCGTGTACATCTCGATTAGAATGGTATTTTTGGGCGTTTTAACTAACTTTAAGCCAATGTTACAAGCTAATTCTTTGTAGCTTGTAACAACGGCCGATTTAATTTCCGAATGTTGTCAGGAAATGATTACAAAAATCAACAGGCAAAATGTATTACATTGTTTTTTTTAATCGAAACTGCTATGCTACAAGTTAAAAATGTTTGCGGGTTTCCTTTGGTATTTGTTGACCAGCCTGGGCTTCCTGTTGTGGTGTTACGGACACACACTATTCGATGACATAGTGGCTACTGTCTATCGACGCAGTAGCCACAAAGAATATAGATATCACACGGAGGGCAGAAAGATCAAGCAATTGCTGCTGCATGCTTGATGGCCGGCGGTTAAACCTCTGCATTTGCTCTTGGAGCTGCAGTCGAATAGGAACACACTGAATCGCTTTAAACGTGTTGGTTTTAGATAGATGTAGTCTCTTTTGATTTTGTGGTCAACAAAAAAGCACGCTAAACCAGTAGAATATCCATTGGTCAAAAATACAGAGTTCGTAGAAATATGAATTTTTTAGTAAATATTGGAGTGTTTCAGTACGTAAAAGAAAAGGTTCATCTAGCAAATACTGAGAAGAAAAAAAGTGACTTAAAGTTAGATGAAAGATGGAAGTTATACTAAAATTCAATAAAAGATGCGCAAAAAAATTTGTAGTGTGATCAGCTACAAAGATTTCGTTTAGCTCCTACAAAATGGAAATTGTCCTCTAAGCAAGCCCAAAGATCAGCTAAAGGTGTTAGATGGAATGCTAATAGACTCAGCGAAAAAGTCCTCACAGTTGTGATCAAAGGTCAGCGGCTACATCGGAAGTTTAAAGTTACCAATTTCAACGAATCCTTGCTTTCGACTTATTTAGAATTGTGAGAAGTTGGTATTTCTTAAGGTAGAGAGGGATACTTAAGATATAATTAATATTCATAAAGTTGTAACCTGACCGGTGAACAAATTCTTACGCGCTTCATGGATGTCTTCGAAAGAGTAGGGTATATTGGCATCACTCGTCATTATCGTAGATGAAAATACCGAACCAGTTCATCGAGTTCCATTCAAGGCAAGAGAAAAATCAAGGCCAAGTTCAATGACCTTATTTGCTCTATGTCATTAAACGTGAGGCCCACTTGTTTGATAAAAGAAAACTTTGTACAAATTGTAGAACTGGGTTTACACTGCATAGGAAAATTACGTGTTGAAAAGTTTACATTGCCTGTGCCATGTGATGTGTCCATTACAACTGGCTTCGTTACGCGACACACGAAGCAAAAAATTTTCAAAAACCGTTAATCTCACTTTCGGAGCAAAAGAAAACATTAAGATATGTTTTTACTAAAAACAAAACACGATATCATTTATGTTCTCACGTCTTTCCGTGTGTTCCTTGTCTACGTGTGAAACCTCTGGCATGCCGGGTCAGATACCAAACAATAATTTGATTCCGCTGTTGAAGGAGCAAACTCAGCAACTAATATTCAGAACAGTACTCTAAAATTGATAGTAATGACTATATCGTGATAAAGTACCTTTTTTCACAAGAATGAATCATTTTTGATGACCTAACTGCAGGAGCTGGTTTTAGAAGAGAAAGAACCATAGTTTTATTTTAACTTTTTCAGTTAAATTCTATTGATATGTATTAAATGCTTGACCTGGGCTTAACACAACAGAAAATACACGTCTTTCAAAGTTGTCTTGCACACATTCCTGAAAAGTAACCCTATCTGCTTGATACTGGAAAACTAAATGACTTTAAATACCTACGAAATAAAATGTTTGGACGTCCGTCACATAACAAATACTCGTAGATTTTCTGCCTACAAATAAGCCCAAGAATTAATAAGCCGATGACTTATCGATTCTTTTTGCTTTCGAACACAAAAAGCCTAAATAACTTATGTTACATAAGGCAAGTTCAGCACATGGGTGTAAATGGTAAGTTGCAGCCACTTATTGGGCACTATGGCCACATGGGTAGCGTGGACAACCGTGGACAGCTGTTTCGTCCTTATTTGGCCTCGTCAGCACGGCACAGCTAACAAACTGGCTAAGGTTTTCAATTTTAAGGGTAGATACCAGGGGTGCTGCCCACCATAGTGCCCAATAAGTGGCTGCAAGTTACCATTTGCATGCATGTGCTGAACTTGCCATTTTAATCTTTTTCAGCCACATCCCACAAGCGTTACCCTCAGATTTTATGTTATATAAGGTAGAAAATAGACCGACTAGTGTTTATACGTACCGCTTCTTTTAGCGTGTATAAACAAAAACTATGGTTGTTTACCATTTACAAAAAATTTCCGGAAATTTCGGTTGGAAGGTAAATGGAACACGACATTTTAGTTGTTTCCAATGGAAATTTTCCGGAATCAATGGGACTTCTGAAAAGGTAGTCCTTTTTCCCCGGTTGGAAAATTCCAAACGGGAATTCGTGAACCATTTGCCAATTCCCAGACTCAAACCAGTTTCCAGGT
>JAOEJH020374895.1:0-12548 GCA_025448215.2 Palythoa grandis
TCTACAACTTTGCCATCATTAAAGAAAAACAAAAATTGAAGAACAACGAAAATTTGCATTTCTTAAAATAGGTATTACATTTCAGTTTTTAAAAAAAAATTGGTTGGTCGTCTTGTTCGGGAAGCAGAATTAAGCAATAGAAGAAGGAATGCGTTGGCCTGGGGCAAGATGTTTTTTCCAATATAGATTTACCATATGCTGGTTCTAGAATTTTTTTTATATTTATGAAAGATATCAAAAAAGCCAAAGGCAATGTGCGCACATGTGCTTTCAGTTCCAAAAATGAACCGATGTATGGTATTCACAATTTCGTATCTTAGCAGCTTCCAGATGACTCTCTGGTTGTTATTAGAGCCACGAAAGAAACTCAAGCAAAGACATGCAATGTATTTAAATGAAACTTTCTAAAGAATAATTGAAGACAAAACACATCTTGATGAACACGCTTCACTTAAAGGAATAAGATCTCTTTGTCAACGATTACCAAGCACAGTTAATGCAAACAGATTAAGATGAACTTCCATCAGACTGTTATTTGTATAGGTGTATATGCAACATGCGTTTTAAAAGATATCTTTGCCGTCCATGTACCGTACATATGTTTTGTTTCTTCTGGAACTCAGTAGTTTGCCACCCAAAAAAAAAGAAATACAGCTGGAAAACCCGTTTTGATTTTTTGTGACAGAGCTGTGTCAGTTTTGCAACTTTGTCCGACAAAGTTTTGGCAAAACCTCAAAGGAAAAGCAAAAATGTCAATTAAATCAAGCCGATACTGACCAACTTTTCATCCAACAAGAAATGTGATTTGGTTTCCCAAGTTCCTGTATGCATGTGCATTTTATTATGCGCTATCACGTTTTTGTTAGCGGGGGTAACCCATGCCGTCAATTCTGACAGCCATTTCATTATCTAAAAACTGATGGATTCTCCATGTTTGTAAAATCTTTAAACCAGCTGTGCATTTCTTGATCCAGACAAGCCATTCAATTTATTATTGTTTGTTTCGAATGTAGAAAGATTACAAAGCTTTAATCGCACTCGTTTGATTTTATTACATACGCTATTTGGAGATGTACTTGTCCCTGGATTCTATAATCTTACTCGGCACCACTGAATAACCTTATAATTTGAGTTCTCCACTTACAGACAATATTATTGCGGACTCCATAAGCTTTCCACATTATCGGAAAATTGTTCCGATCAACGCTAAAGCATTTGTTGCCGGAGATAAATCCTGACGCGGAGCCAAGCTAGAGTCCTGACGGGCGTTTAAGAGATTCTTCCTAAGCTGCACAGCCGATTTCTCCGTCACTAAATTTGCGTCAGTTCCAAGGGGACCACTCCACCGTTTTTCAAAAAGGTGTGTTAATCAACAATTTATTGTCATTTTACAGCGAAGACGCAAATTAATTTGTTAGTCTGACATGGAGTGTAGAAGTAATCTTAGCGAGTGGCCAGGTTTTCACGAAATCTTTCTCTTTTTCTTCTTTATATTATTATTTGCAGATTTACAATTTATTCTGATCTTAGAAAGAAAGGACATTCCTCTTGTGATCATCAATACACAGCGTGTAGCCACTGGCTTTACTGCAAACAATAGTGAGGTAGGGAGTATGAAATGCCCAAACGAAAAGGCCTGGCGAAAAGGCCATCCTTCGAACACTGCCGCTACACAATCCGAGTATTGCTCACTTCAAACTGCGAAAACATCAGTTTTAGAGTTTTCTATGCATAATGCCGTTGTCGTACTGATATAAGAGATTCTTTTTAGAAAAAACAACAGCTCACTTATCGTATATTGGTAATTACTGCACCTTATCTTTCCCTCCATATTTTAACACTTCTTTAATTTGACATCTAGGTGACCGGTTAAAATCATAACACAGTTGTAATCAGAACATTGATTTATTTGAGTCTTAAAGCCGAAAGCCATGGAAATATTTTGACAGCAAGAGTCAAGAATGCATTCTTACTCAATTAAAACCGATTGTTGTTTTGAGGTTTGTAGCATGCACTACAATTTTTTCCCATAGCAAAGCTTTTTTTGTCTATGACTCGCTACGTACGACAATTGTTTGGCAAAATTTTATATTCTGAATAAAACATCGTAAATAAGTGTGTAAACGTTGTCTAACAGTGTCCTTATTCCCATGTAGACCATGCATCAGACTATACATATAGACTGTTCATCGATACCATATGTTTTTTGCTGTGTTTTAATTAGCTACTAGTTGCATAAGCTGATTTTCAAATATCTGTGGCTAAACACAAAGATTCAACTCTAATAGATTGCAGACCAACCCACGTATAACTGAGCAGGGCCCAGTTGTTAAGAGGCCCATTAGCACTAACCTAGGATTACAGTTTTAATCCATGATCTTCTTTCCAACCTTACTGAGGCTGATTTGATCTGAGTTGTTATTTTGGGATTAACATTTTTTCCTGGAAAATCTGAACGATATTTTATAAAAATCTTTTCTTAGAGAATGAATTAACGTTGATGTTAACGAGTCCAGGACATTATGCGGCACAAATTGTCGTCCTTTATTGTCCCACTGACTTTTAACATAGGATTAGGAAAAAAAACCCAGCAAGATCCGAACCGTTTGGCGAATGACCAATCAATCGATCTTACATTTGAAAGTTAGTATTAACTGGTAAGACAGCTGTTGCTTGGGTTCTGTGCGAAAACTAATCGGCGAAAAACAGGACGTCGGTATAAATTAAGATTTATTTAATCTGATCTGGTGATGTTTTATTCCGTTTGGATAAACGGGATAGGCAGGGTCTGAAACACGATCTCTTCCACATATACCACTTTTTACCACTTTAGAATGACTTGAAACATTGAAACCAACGAAACAGAGAAACAAGTTTCCATACATTTTTATACAATTTTTCATACGTTAAGAGTAAAATCTCTAGTCGATCAGATCTTTGTATTCACTTGCAGAGCAAATAGAGTATATTAGATATAGTGGATACGAATTTTATCTTCAAGTCGAAAGGTAAACGCGCGTGATGCTGTGATGGTAATTTCCTATTGGCCGAGACTGAAGTAGTCATGACAACCGTGATATCTTCACATGTGAAAGAACCGAAAATGGTATCTTCACTGGATACCAAGTTTTCGTCACTGGAAAAATCCTGGCATTTCATCGGTGTCTATATAATAAAAGAGATTTTTAAAGATGTAAAAAGTAAATCTGGAACAAAAAAGTTCGGTTCAAACGTTTTCTATACTGTGCTAATTACACTAGTTATAAAGAAATGTGGGTAAACTGTTCCTAATGCAATAATACAGAGCCTATTCTAATGTTTAGACATAGATTTAATTAACCAGTGGCGAAGATGCAGCTGCTAATATTTACCTACTCCGACAATATTTATACGTGAAGCGGTTTTCCCAATTTCTGAGAGCAATTAGTTTGGTTGACATTTATCGGCCAATCAATGTTCGTTTCGAAACTAGTCGCATTTCATTTTTCTAAATCTAAGTTGATCTTACCTTACGGGACTTTTTGATGTAACACTTTTACTTCCGCCTAAATCAGCTAAAGATTTTGGTGGTAAAAAGCTGCTAGGTACATATTCTTCTTATTTACTGGCTTATCAAGACAAAATTTACTCACGTATTCTTCAGACGTTATGATCCTATATACACAGAAATAATGGGTATACAATGTAATTAACTGAGCTTATTTCGAATCCAGAACCAATCAATTTTTCCGTCTGAATCCAGAATCCAGTCAAGGGAATCCGGCATCCAGAATCCGTTCCAGGGAATCCTGGATCTGGGGTGTAGATCAATCTTTGTGGGAAACATGCATGCCAGTATTTCCCAGCACATGTCGAATTGTCTGAACATGTTTGGGGACTAATCTATAAACGCAATCAACAAGTTTGCCACATGTTGAACGACAATGAACAAGTTGTTACTTTTCATATGGTTTCAATCATGGCAGGGTCGTAACGAGGTATATGGGATCAGGGATCACGGGACTGGGATCAGGGATCGTAGCACTGCCATGGGATCAGGGATCAAAATGTCGAAAATCGTGGGATCAGGGATCAAAATTTCAAAAAATTTTGGGATCGGGGATCAAACTTTTGAAAAATTTTGGGATCAGGGATCAAAATTTTGTCCGAAAATACGGGGATCAAGGTTTTCATAATATCCCTCGTTACGACCCTGATCATGGCGGCCACGTTTACATGGAATGCGGAAAAGAGAGCTAAACCTATTAAGAATATTTTTTGTATTTTGATAAAGGGTGAAACTTTCTGATGGAGAATAACAGATATTTTTTTCATCGACTCTAACAAATTAGTTTTTGAACGAACTAGATTGCCTCTTTGCTTCAGCTCTTTTGGTATTATTACCCTACGCTTCAATGAAGTGTATGGAGTTTCTAATCCGACCCCACTGTCGAACCCTGTCTCCAAATCCTGCGGTTTCTTGGCCTTTTTTTTCAAGTTTTCATAATTTTGATTATAAAGATAACCAAATAGGCTGCTCCAGTTTAAAGAGGGCATATCTCCATGCCGTGCGGTCCGTCATCGTTAGCACGTGGAAATATTAAATGTTAAATAAATTTGTATATTTATGTACAGAAAATGCGGGAAACACCTTTTGAAGAAAACTTTTCTACAGTTGTCGGTTGCCCATGCACAGCTGTTGATCTGTGAGTAACAGCCTTTAATTTCCGTGTTACACGGGCCTATACGAACAACTAAGCTTTTATTCGCAACGGTATCAGTACATGGCTTTAAAAGGGTAAAATCTCTTGCACTGTCTCGGTCCTTTTTTAAATAAGAACTGAATAAAATCGAAGAGGTCGATCATCTAAATATTAGTATGCAATAGTTGTATGTATGCTGAATGAAAACACGTCACCCAAAGTAACTTTTGTCTGACCCTCTTTTTAATTTTTGAACGGTTCATCCTTAGAACTTTGTTCAGTCTTAAATTTGTTCTGGCTTGCTTCTACACTTTAATTAACTGACATAACTAATTTTGGAAACCTCAGAGTTTCTTTAATGATAAATGTGCCTATTTTTTCATCCCAGAATGAAGCGTTTTTCTTTGTGTTAAAACCTGGTAAATTGTCAGTATGGTAGTCTCCTGTCACGAAAATAAAATAAAAATTACTCTCGTTAGAATCCGGGCCTTGATTGTTCTTTATTAAAATTATTTTTGGTCTGTTTGATGCAGGAGCCATTTCGCCGTGTAACATGGCTTGCAATGGCCCGTGCTTTAAAGTCGTCTCGCAAGTTGCAAGAAAAATTGTCTCATGTAACATCAATTTGCTGATGCTCTGACGAAACATCAGCTTCATTTCACTTTATATTTTAATTACGGCGATGATAATTTATTCTTTCAGCCTCGGGTTGATATTACTACGTGTTTGTACCTACTCACCGACGCATTCAGTAGTTTTTTCTAAAAACTATTCACCTCAGTTATATGAACACCCGAACTTATATTTGCCCGGCGCCCAAGACTAAAGGATCTTTTGGTTTTTTATTAACTAGATTAAAATCCACCAAATCTAAGTTTTTATTTATGCACGCATGTATCGGGAAAAAAACAATAAAAGGCGCTGTGTGTTTTTCACATTATAATGTCACGAACAGTTCGCTCTCAGCCGAAACTTACTAATTTAAAATTGTGATCCAAAAGCGTGTTACTATCAAACTACAACACTAATCCCGCCGTACTCCGCCAAAGAAACAAACAGAGACAACAGAAGATTTGAGTTAATTGGAAGACACTAAAAATAGCTTGAACGAAATATCACTGAATTACGAATTCATCCATTAATCAACATTTCTTAAATCAGAGCTCATGCCGAGTTTTGCCAAGGCGATTCCTGAAAATGTTCAAAACATACTTAATAGTTGTTAAAGCAAAGATTTTCGTTGACAAATAACAAATGTGAATGTAGAAGCGATGAGCGCAGATTTCATCACCTATTTCACGAGGTTCGTCTTTCGAAGTGTCAGCGCCTCCAGCTATTTTTGAAAGAAAAACAACACTGACAAACCGTCTTTCACTAAACAGGTCACGATGTAAATAATATAAATCAAGGCCTTACTTTAGCCCACTTTTGTATCTGTAACAGGGACTAGGTCTTCTTGTCATTTACACGCTCAACTTGATACCTAAAAAAATCGGGCCAAAGAATCGGGCCATATACTTATATGCCCGTGCGATCAGTCAATTTGAGATCTTATCACGGGTTAAATGGGGCTTGAGGCACGCAACCCACTACGCGTACATGTGTACATGTATTCTGATGTCCAAGTTGTTGTCTTGAAAGCAAAAACAAACGAAGAAACCAACAAGCACAAAATTAAATTATGTCTTACTCCTAGAGGTCTGGGGAAAATGCTTGAGACACACTATAGTCTTTCTTTAAGTTAAGCGTTTTTTTAAGTAACTCAGACTCTTTACTTTTTATGAAAGAAAACTAAGAGCATGTACGTCTTAAAGTGTTTAGATCAGCAGCTTAAAAACCAGGGGAAATATGAAGTTCTGTCAAGGGGAAAGATCAGTTTAATTTGTAGTTTGACTCTGAAGACGACCAGAGGCAGAACAGTTGAAACGTTTAGTCTAATGTGTAGTATAATTCATTCATTTAAGACAAGAAATGTTCCTTAGTTTTGTTATTATATTCCATTTCTCCTTTCAATTGCACCAGGACAGGTCTTTTAATTTGGACTGAGCGTTTTGTACTGAACTAGCATAAATTATAATGTAACAGGTCGTCCAAACCTTCGCTCGTAACGATCGACACGCAATATACCGAGACACTTGTGTACACGCTTTTCGATAAGAAAAACGAGGCTCAAATTGGCTAGAATTGAGAACAATTTAAGAACAAGCTCAGGCTGAGGTTCAGTAAGTAGGATTTTTTTTTCTGGCAGAAACCTGACTCAAAACTCGTGATTTAAACATATATCAATTTATGTTGTTCAGTAGTATGAAAAAAGGAATAAACATTTGTCAGAAAAAATTGGTATATGCCCCGAGCGGGAATCGAACCCACGTCTCCCTGTTTTCTAGTCAGGAGTGCTAACCACCGCACCATCAGGGTCCACCACGCTGGCAAAGTAGCAGTTTCTCGATTAGTTGAGTTAACCCGTGAGGATTCCGGTCTGGGCCCAATTTTTCTGAAATGCAAGTACGGCCTATTTAATACTAAATACAAATGTTTATTCTTTCTTTCATACTACTGAACAACATACATTGATATATGTTTTTTGTATAAAGGCTTGGGCCGAGCCGATTGTTGTTTCATATGCTTCTCATTTGGTATTATTCAGTTGATCTGAGCCTTATGTCGAAGGCGAAACACACTCCAGTAGTATTAAATAGGCCGCACTTGCACTTCAGAAAAATTGGGCCCAGACCGGAATCCTCACGCGTTAACTCAACTAATCGTGAAACTGCTACGTTGCCAGCGTGGTGGTCCCTGCATGATGGTGCAGTAGTTAGCACTCCTGACTAGAATACAGAGAGACGTGGGTTCGATTCCCGCTCGGGGCATACACCAATTTTTTCTGACAACTGTTTATTCTCGTCATTTAACTTAGCAATACAGTGTAAGACAAAAAGATTCACTGTAATCTGACTAGTTCGCCCTAAATACAGACTTACAATGCGTGTGTGGTGTGGTGTGTGGTGTGGTGTGGTGTGGTGTGAGGCGTTTCTTTTTCCACTGCCTTATTTCAATTTTGTTTTTTCTTAGAGAAACAACAACAAATTAAATTAAAAATAAACTGAGGCTGAAGTCGCCAAAAATTGAGAACAATATCAATGAGCATCGGCAAAATTTACTGGTTCGGCGTGTACTGTATGCCGTCAGTAGCCGATAGGCTACAATTTAGTCACCACCATGCTAACAGTAACAGCAGTTCCGGTGAGTGCAGGGTTTTTCTCGGTAGGACGTTTAACCGAAGTTTTATTAAGTTCTGGATTTGTGGTGAATCCTACCCGATAAAGTACCGTCCTACATCCAATCACTTTTTCTTGATTTTATTTAGTATTTACTTTCTCAATCTGGCACACACGGGGTGTCGCTGCTATTTTGTTCTTTTCTAATCAGTGTTAGACGCTTTTTTGTTGATGTCTCACTTCAGACTTTCCTTAATTTTTAAACTTTAGTAAACAGTACAGGGTACGGTAACAATATATTCCCAGGGCGCAGACAGTACAGTCATTTTTTTTAACAGCGTGTATCTTCTCCGTTCAAAAACATACACTAACAGGGTCCAAATATGTTTCTTTAAGACTTCTTTTTTTAATGGACGTCTCACGGCCTCGGCTTTGTTGATGTATAAATTTATTTCCACGGCGTCAACTCCTTAAGACAGCCGCAGTCGAACCCGGAAGCAAGGGATAAAGAACCCTTCAACGTGTCTCTAGTTGGGATGCACATCCTATTTCCGAAACCCCAAGGCCTAGGTAAAAACAGTCAAACTTTAAATCGGAATAATTTGCAATTGTTATGGCAATTTTACACTGGAAACCGATCATGTTTATCTATGCAGTTTGCCGGTTACTGAGCAAAGGCAGTTTTAGTACAGAATATGTTCCGAAAGCAACTGACCTCCTACGCAGCTACACATTTACCAACACAACAGTTATTTTGGGGGCTACCTCAAAACATTTTAAAATACAGAATCCCAGCGGTTTTACTAATTACAAAACAGCTAATGAACCTGTCGCAAACGTGAAGTACAAATCTTGAGATTTAAACCTCTTCTGCTCAAAAGATCAATTCCACGCACTCGAAAACAAATAATAGAGTCAAACGTTATCGAAAATTTCCCCTGGTGCCGGCGCGACAAAACCTGAGTATGGTTCCGAGCACATAAGGTAAATATTTACACCAGATGATTTTTGAAAACAAGCTTTTTTGTTTGAATTTCTTAGAAACAGTTTCTTTTTTAAATTTAGGGTATTTGTTCTAAAATATAAAGCCTTTTGTGCTCGTTTATTTCAAAACTGATCGAAAATAATTTAAAAAGACAGTTTCTAGTGAGAATTTTCTTCCCAAGCTTACTGAGAACCCATACCACGATCACACTTCCATGTGTTTATCTTCCAAGCATTATATAGGGCGAAAGTATAAGAAACACTTTCATTTTGCCTCAGGCAAGGCCGTTGGGAATGCGACCCAAGATCGATCAAAAAACTTAATTTAACGAAACGTTCTGTTTGAAATTATGATACTATGCACTTTGTAGGCTGTATTCAAACTTAACGTTAAAGGATTGTATTTCATTTTATTTTGAAAACGCCAACATAAGAAATTAGCGTAATGACTTCTTTAAAAATGCAGCATCTTACAACGGGGGGTCCTGCCCCACTGGGAGACGCTGTCAGGTCGACCAAATGCAATATCTGTCGCTCTTATCAAAGAGAGCCGCCTCTGGCGACAGATAAAATTATATTTGCCCGTTGTGTTATTTTCTTGAATGCGCTGGCTTTGATTGGTGTATTAAGGGATTTGTATGGTGTTTGTTTTCCGCGAACGTTTCCTTCAGCCGTGACAATCACTCAATTACATTTACGGTCAACAATAGATGGAATAATTAGCAATTAAATTGAACCGAGTGACGTCACAGTCCAATGTTGTTAATACACCGATCTCTATGTTTACTCTATTGCACACATGCATTCACTTACGATGGCTACACGGCTTAGATTTCATTCAATGCTGTGAAATCCGTTTACAATGTTGTCAGGAAGTCTAGGAACTTCTCGGCAAAAACGAAAGTATGTGGCCGAAAACTACAAGTGAACCCCATTTTCAATAGTGATTCGACAGTACTGCCGTTTTTGGGTATCCCCACTAGACAAGATTTCGAGTAAATGTATTACACGTGCTGTAATCGTTGTTCAACTTCTTTAACGCTGCTGTTATTAAAATATTTCCAGAACCAAGGAAAGTCCTGCGCTGGATTTGGAGCAAGAACCTGGCTTACGAATCTGGCAAGTGCCCCTTGCAAGATTTAGATCAAGAGTACTGTTGACACATCAAGTTTGAGCTGAGATCCTTAAGATCTTTAAAATAGTTGGCACAAGGCGATGCTTTCCCGAGTAGTTTTACTTTGTGTTTGCTTCGCGATTGTTTACTGTAGTGAAGAGTTTAATGAAGGAGTATTCGAAGAGGAATCGGAAATAAGCCGTGTTGCCAACCGTGTCGGGAGGCCCTCGAAACTGAATGGCTTTCAAGACAGCTCGACTAATATCCTCGTAAGGAGGCGACGTGCTAGGCGAACCCGCGCTAAATACGATTACAATCTCAAGTTGATCCGAATTCGGGAGGCAGAAAGCAGGAACGCAACTTGTTTAGGTAAGTTACTTTGATTTTAGCAATAGTTTAACACAATGCGACTATTTGGCTTTATTTTCACTGCTTGGTGTGTTTTTAAAATTGTCTTAGCGGGGCCAATATAACTCTTCATTTGTTTAACATTGTAAAGCAGCCGGAACGTGCCGCTCTGCGAAAAACTGACCATTCAGAATGAAATATACAAAGGCATCTGGAGCGGTCATTACTGAACAATATAAAACAAACTTTCTTGTATGTTTCATTTCTGTTCGCGATCAGATAGCCTGTATAGTTTTCAAATTATGCCGCGGCCTTCTCTATTTAATTTTTTAAGCTCCGCGCGTTGTGTTTCAAAGATATAAAAACAAACCAAATGAGACAAAACTCATCTCAGCTGTTGTTGACCATGGCTTATACAGGCAAGTAAACTGCGGTATTTTTTTTGGATACAAGGGGATTAAAGTTATATTAGTACCAAGTTTATGGCTTCCTCTCGACATTGATTTGAAGTAGCGAAGTGGATAAAGTTTCCTCTTGCGGGCACAAAGCCGTAAAGATATAATTTATTCAAGGGCATGCCAACTACAAGTCTATATTTATAAATTGTATGTGTTATATACTCGTCTTTGTTCGTTAAATACAGCACTCGTTTTCTTCAAGAGATTTGCATTTGTGGCGGGGGAGCTACAATAAAACTCTGAGAGTGTTAACTTAAATTTGATGAGAAGTGTCTTTCTGCCCTGCGATCTCTAAGAGCCTAATTTCCTTCTCTAGAAATCCGATAGCAAATTGAAAACAATTATGTGACAAAACGTTTCATGTAAATCACACGCTACTTTTCCAATCGTTATAAATCAGAATTTATCGTCGGTTCACATAATCTCATATTGCCGCAACCGAGATCATGTTTTCAAATCAAACATTTTTTTCTCATATGTGTTAGTGTTATTGTTGTGGCCTGCTAACGCGTTCTGTCACAAAACACGATCTGTTTTGATTTTCGTGGTCATCTCAAATTCGTCTCAAATATTCTTTTAAACGGAAGTCACCCGTGACTCCTGCGGTAAAGATCCACCGCGATCGTGACACGAAATAATCGTCTTACCCAATCTGTGATTAGATTAATTCGCCGAAAAGCCTTCAATAAAACCGTTCTGGTCTTTGAAATTTTCTTAGCTCATATTGTCGTTGTGGTAACCCAACGTTAACATCATATTGGAAATATATTAACCTTTTATTAGCACTAGACAAGAATTTTTAATTTCGTGCAGAAAGCTATCACCATCAAATGAATTGTTATCGGGTTTCATAAAATTTGTTCGCACAATGTCGAGGTAAAAAAACGCTTTTTAAAGCTGTTAATTTTTATGCTTTCAAACAGCATATCTCAAAAAATTTTGTGAAAGACAAATTTATTTTATCTGACAGGTTTCGTGCACTTTAAGTCATTGGTCAACCGTGATAGTAAATTATTTTGTTTTCGGTACACATCCTTTTCTAATAAAGTTTTATTTTGATCACTGCAAAGATCAGTGGGAAGAAATATTGCCCTTGGCTGTTCGTATGAATGTTAATAAATTCAGTCGCATTCGGTAGTTAATACTCAAAGTCATAAATGTTTTGGAGAGTTTTCCGCAATTTAAAAGTTCGGCGTAAATTTTGGCGTAAAAATATTTATAATATGTAGTCAAATCACATATGCTTACGGTGTATCATAGTTCGTGCAATCCTTATATATAGATCTCACATGAGGTTAAACGAAGCTTCAAAAGCTCGGAATTAAAAAAATGAAACTTGATTTCGGTTCTGTTTGATCACACATTGACTTGAGGAAGCCACAACATAAATCTTTTTAAATGCAGCAATTTTGTTTTTAATCATTTGCGCCAACTTCCTAAACATCAATTATTAGTTAAGCTTGCAGCTTGTAATACGTTTTAATTACTCGCTATCCAATGACTAACTTATTGTTTTTTTATCCGTTTACCACAAGATAAACTTTGACAGTTTTGCTATTGCTTGATCGATGAAGCTGTTTTAAAAATTTCTGAGCGGAAATTTTACGTATTTTAACACTAAAATACGCCGAGTCTGAAATTAGACCAGATCCTGCAAGTAATTTATAAATTACATATTTCAAAAAATACGTTTTCGGCTTGACCTCAAAGCAAAGAATTCCCTACTCATTGAAATAAAAAAAAT